>CM077097.1:51149517-51440758 GCA_039513925.1 Platanthera zijinensis
GTTAGAACCCTAAAAAGTTATTCTGAAATGACCAAGGATGAGATCATCCTGACAACATTAGACAAAAGAGCACAAAACATTATTGTCAGTGCTATAGATGATGCCATATTTCAGAATCTGGTGCATTGCAAAACCTCTAAGGAGATGTGGGACACCTTGATTGTCTACATGGAGGAAACTGAAGAAGTCAAAGAAGACAGGAAATCTATGCTAAATCAAGAATATGAGAGCTTTAGACAAGCCAAGTCTGACAACATAGCTGAATGTTATAAGAAGTTCTTCAGAATAGTAAATGAGCTAATGACCTATGGAAGAGTCTTTAGCACGTATGAACTAAATGATAAGTTTCTCAGATCACTAACAAGGGACTGGGACACAAAGATATGTTCCATCAGAGAGGTGGTCAGGCTTATTGATATACCTCCACTAATACTATTTGGAAAGCTGCTATCCTATGAAATGCAGCTCACTGCTAGAAAAGAGGAGGAGAAAAGCAGTAGGTCTGAGTACAAAGAGAAGGCAGTAGCCTTCAAGGCCGAAGGCACAAGAAAGGCTAGGAGAAAGTCTCCTTCTCTACCAAGAAGGAGTGATGAGGCAGAAGAAGAAAATCCTGACAACAACACATCAGATAGCCACACCTCTGATGAGGACTTTGCTGCCTTACAAGGCAGTTTCAAAGGTTCATGAAAAAGAAGAAATGGAGAACCATGCCATCTACATCCTTCTCCAAGGATGAGTATTACAAGAAAAATAAGACTCCCAAGGAGGACAGGTATGCCTCAAAACCTAGTAAACAAACTAATTGTAATATTTTTTGCAATTATTGCAACAGTCCTGGACATGTCATAGCAGACTGTCCAGACAAGAGGACTGAATATCAAAAGCAAAAGAGTTGGATAGACTCTTCATCTTCAGGATCAGGAAAAGAAAATGATGCAGAAGAATATTTTGGGCTGTTCTCAACAGAAGAGGATTCTAGGGAACTAGAATTCCTACAAATGCTGGACTCCATAAATGGAGTGTAAGACTATTGCTGTAGAGGGCTGATGGCTCTATCAGAAAATGATCAGTGCCAGGATCAGCCTGGTCCAAGCAAGGTATACAATTCTCCCTCAGCTTCTGATAATTTTACTTGATCAGAATCAGTAGCATCAGCTTCAAGAGAAGTTGATGGTTCTGATTCTGAGGGGGATATACATCAACTCATTAATGAGTATGGTGGGCTGTTGCAAGCTCTAAAGAGGAGCAAGGTTCTTGTTAAGGAGCAGGCCAAGGAAATTGAGTCTCTTAAGCAGGCTACATCAGATTCAGCCATGTTGATAGATTTAAAACTGAAGGAGGTTGCCAAACTGAAAAACATTACTATTATTCAGATGAGCACAATCTCTTTCAAGGAAATCATATCAAGAAACTGGAGGCAAAACTTCAGCAAGAAAGAGAGTTAGTGGCTAAATTCTCTAAGTCAAAATCTGTCTTGCCCTTAATAGACAATTTCATTTCTCAAAAAGAAAAGACTGGTCTAGGTTTTGAGGGAATAACTAGGGCCACCAATTCTCATAGAAAAGGTAAGGCCCCAGTTAAGCCACTAGCTAAAAAGTTCCCTATTTTCTTTAGGAAAGTGATGTAACCTACAAATAGGTATGATTATGATATTACTCATGGTCACTATGAGTATGGAGATCTCATGGGCAAGGGTGCAAATGCCAATAGATCACTTTATAGGCAAGCCCATCAGGTACAAAAGGAATTCTTGGGGTTTGCTGCTCCAGCACCTACACTTAACAGGACTGCTGGCAACAAAGTTGTACCAAAAAGAAGGTACAATATATTTGAGTGTTGGTATTGTGGAAAGGTGGGCCACTTTGCCATGGATTGCTGGTTCAACACAAGTGTTAAAACCAAGAATAGTTTACCTATCAGAACAGCTGCAGGATTTCAAACTAACAAGGACCTAAGACCCAATAATAATTTGGGTTCTAAGGATAAGTGATTCTTTATTTGATGCAGGTGAATCCAAGTGGCCATACCCCTATATGGTACTTGGATAGTGGATGTTCCAGACACATGACTGGAATAAGAAGAATGTTGAGGGACTATGTACCCATAGAGAATAGACCCAAAGTAATCTTTGGTGGATCAGAAAAAGGAATCATCAAAGGATTTGGTAACATTTTTAGTGATTCAATTACTATCACTAAAGTGGCTTATGTGAAGGGTATAAAACATAACCTAATTAGCATAAGCCAACTTAGTGATCTAGGTTATGATATCTCTTTCCTCAAAGGGGAGTGCCAAATAAGGTGGTCAAGTAATGAAGAGATCATTTTGACTGGCACTAGGAAAGGGAATGTATATTGCCTTAACCTAGATTGTGAGTTTAACATCTCACCCATTTGTCTAGTAGCAGGAGAGAAAGCTTCACTATGCGTCAAATGACACAAGAGGCTAGCTCATCTAAACTATAAGTCTATAGGACAGCTATTCAGCATGGGGTTAGTGAGGAATGGTCCTCAAGTCAAGTGCATTAAAGAGGGTGTGTGTTCAGCTTGCCAAAAGGGCAAACAGACTAAGTCCACTTTCCATGCACTTGATACAAAAGATTTAATGAGATGTTTATATCTCTTGCATATGGATTTGTTTGGCCCTATGCCAGTTCATAGTCTTGGTAGGAAAGTATAGACATTAGTTATTGTGGATGACTATTCTAGATTTACATGGGTTTTTTTCTTGAGGCAGAAATCTGAAACTCCTACTGTTTTCCAGACCTTTGTTAGACAAATTCAGAATGAATTTAAAAATTTAGTGGTCAAAATCAGAAGTGACCATGGAACTGAATTTCAGTCTTAATGTATGACAAAGTTCTGTGAAGAACTGAGGATCCATCAGGAGTTCTCCTCACCTAGAACACCCCGCAAAATGGAGTTACTGAAAGAAAGAATAGGACTCTAATTGAGGCAAGTAGAACACTACTTAGTGACACTACTCTCTCTGAGTACTTCTGGGCAGAGGCAGTAAATACTGCATGTCATGTACTCAATAGAGCCTCCATCAATAAGAAACATAAGATGACTCCCTATTAGATTTTTAAAGGTAGAAAACCAAACATTTACTACTTCAAAATCTTTGGTAGCAAGTGTTATGTTCTAGTTAATGGTAAGCACTACCAAACTAAGTTTGCTGCCAAATCCCTAGAAAGGATATTTGTTGGGTACAGTAATAATAGTAGGGCATACAGGATCTACAACTTGACTACATAAGTTGTAGAAGAATCTGTCTATGTAGTATTTGATGAGTCTAAGTTGATTAACAGTGAATTGTCCAGCTCTTCAAGTAGTTCTATAAGTTTAAAGGATAGGCTGGACACGCTAACTATCAATAAAGAAGAACTTGCTTGGCTGGATGAAGAAAAGGATGCATGCTGTCTAGGGGAAGAACAAGATTCACTGAATGAAGAAGACAATGAGGAGCATCAGGTTGAGGAAAATGAAGAAGGACAAGAGATTAGCAGATTTCCTCCAGCAAGAAGACACCTAAAGGATCATCCAGCTCATCAAATAATTGGTGATGCAAGTCAAGGTGTACTAACCAGGAGCAAGAACATGAACACAGTTTTATGTTCAAGTTTCTTGTCACAGATAGAACCCAGGAAGTTTAAAGAAGCCATGCTAGACACAAACTGGATTGATGCTATGCAAGAAGAGCTGAATCAATTCAGAAGATGTGAAGTCTAGGAACTGGTTCCTAAACCAAAGAATCACAAAATTATAGGAACCAAGTGGATCTACAGAAACAACTTGATGAGAATGGGACTATAATCAAGAACAAGGCCAGACTGGTAACAAAAGGCTACAAGCAAGAGGAAGGGATTGACTTTGATCAAACCTTTGCCCTAGTGGCAAGGTTGGCGGCTATAAGGTTGTTTTTGGCCTATGCTGCCTATCAAGGGTTCAAGGTATATCAAATGGATGTAAAGTTAGCATTTCTGAATGGTGACTTAAAATATGAAGTCTATGTTGAGCAACACTCAGGTTTTGTAGATTCTCATTATCCTAATTATTTATATAGGCTTAGGAAAGCTCTATATGGTTTGAAACAAAACCCTAGGGCTTGGTATGAAATCTTGTCTGCTTTTATTATTGAGAATAAATTCTATAGAGGAAAGATAGACAAAACTCTATTCTTTAGGGAATCTAAAGGCAAGATCATCCTAGTCAAGATATATATTGATGATATTATCTTTGGATCTACTTAAAACAAGCTTTGTAGAAAGTTTGCCAAACTTATGCAAGGGAAGTTTGAGATGAGCAGTATGGGTGAGCTGAAGTTCTTCTTGGGACTTCAAGTAAGACAGACTGATGATGGATTGTCCATATCCCAGTCTAAATTCACCAAGGAGTTGATTAAGAAATATGGTATGGACTCAGCCTCCACCATAAAAACTCCAATGGGAACAAGTATGCCTATAGACAAAGATGAGACAGGGAAACTTGTTGATGAGTCTTTGTATGTAGGGATAATGGGCTCCCTACTCTACTTGACTGCTAGTAGACTTGACATCATGTATGTTACATGTGTCTGTGCTAGGTACCAAGCTTGCCTAAAGGAATCTCATTATACAACAGTTAAGAGAATTTTGAGATATCTTAAGGGCGCTCCTAATCTAGGTCTTTGGTACCCTAAGAATAGAGATTTCTTACTAACAGGCTTCTCAGATGCAGACTTTGCATGATGCAAAGAAGACAGGAAAAGTACTACATGAACTTGTCAATTCTTAGGTGGAAGGCTAGTGTCACGGTGCAGCAAAAAACAAACAAGTGTAGCTATCTCAACTGTTGAGTCAGAATATATAGCTGCAGGCAGCTGCTGTGCACAGTTGATGTGGATAAAGCATCAACTTGAAGACTATGACATCAAGGTATGTAGAATTCCACTATTCTGTGATTCTACTAGTACTATTTCTATTGCTAAGAATCCTATATCACACAGTAGAACCAAGCATATAGAAATTAAGTTTCATTTCATAAGAGAACATATAGAGAAGGAAGATATTAGTCTAGAATTTGTAAACACAAATAATCAAATTGCTGATATTTTTACAAAACCTCTGGATGAAACTAAATTCAATTATTTTAAAATTGAATTAGGTATGTTGAACCTAAAATAGGTTAGCTCAAGCATTTCTAAGTAGAATATGTAAGCACAATATTTCTCAGGAAATTTGTCTAAGTACAAAGTTTGTGTTGACACAAGCAAATTGTGTCGACACGCTCAGTATGTTGTGTCGACAAAGAAAAAGGAAGTGTCGACACAGAAACAATATCTGTGTCGACAGAAGAATAGGCATCGACACAACTATGTCAAGACATGACCAGCCCGTGTCGACACTAACACAAGTATATCGACACATAGATATGCCGACACATAGACATGTCGACTAAAATTAAGTTTTGTCGTGACCTAAGTCTTTTATGTCGACACATGTACAACTATGTCAACATGTATTTTTACTAAGTAAGGTGCGTACTTTGACCTACCCTTTACCAATAGACTATAAATAGGGGAAGACAAAATCTAGTCGACTATGCCTTCAGATTTCTCGACTCTAGACCTTGTGTCGACTTAGATATTCACTTCTCTTCTCTTCTCTCTCTCCCTCTCGTCAATGACACCCCACCAAGACGAAAAAATGAATGAAGGTTATGAGCTAGTTCATGGTGGATTCACGACAACATCCTAAGAAATCCAAGGAGTAATTACCCTAATTTCGGAAAATGGGTTTGATTTCTTGGTCTCAGAAACAACTAAGATTTGGAAAAAGGAAGTAATGGAATTTTATTCATCAGCAACTGTGGACACTGACGGGAAGAAGATCAAAGCCACAGTTCAGGATTCCTGAGTGAAACTTACACTGAAGACGATCAGGAAGTCACTCAAACTTCCTAAGGTTAAGGATGATGATGACATAAGTCCATCCATGACAAAAGATGCATTAAGTTGGTGCGGGCTAAACCCTAATACCAAAGTTGGATCATCCATTACAAGGAAAGGGATGAATTCGCAAGGAAAGTTTTTGTCTGAAATCGTAGGCAAGGTGATTCTGTGTAAAACAGGTGGACATGACAGAATTTCAACCTCTATGTTCAATCTAATGACAAGAATAAAATTCAGGCTAAAAATAGACTGGGCATCAATAATATTTGAAAAAATACAAGAAGGAATAAAGAAACCAAATCTGGGAAGGATCCTAAGCTTATGTCTAGCTTCTACAATACCAGTTGTTATGAACCAACTACAAGGATCTAAGATCAAACATTTGAGGAGAATGGATGTAAGGATTCTATCTAGATGAGATAGAGTATTGACCAAAGAGGTTTCTACTCCACAGAAACAGGTCAAGACAAATAAGAAAAAGAAAAAAATTGTTCAGCAAGAAGAATCCTCCAGTGATTCTGAGGAGGAGGTAGTCTTCAGTTCAGATGAAGAGCAACAATAAAAGGAAGCTCAAGATCAAATAGAGAGCAGTCAGCACCCACAACAATAGATAGCCTCCACTCCAGGGGGAGAACACCCTGAACTAGCAGTACAAGTCACTGAATTATCTGAGCTGCCTGCCCAAGGGGGACATATTACTTAAGCTACTCTGGAGAGTGAGTATGCTGCTGATACAGTGATGGACATTGTATCAGATATAAACAAAGAAACATTAGAAATTGCTGAGAAGGAAGCATAAGATGTGTAGATAAAAGATACAGCTCAGTATGAGCAAGTAAGTATCTCCTATATAGAGCAGGCCCTAGACAAAAATCAGGATTTCCAGGGAGAACCTTTTGTTTTCCAAACTAATATTGTTCCTCCTATACAAATGCAACAAGAGATAACTATGGAAGAGCTATTTCCTGATTTACTAGCTGCAAGGACTGAGGGGGAGCAATCACAGGTAGAAAAGGAACTGCCAAGAACCGAGGGGGAGGAGCTACTGAATGCTCCATCTAATAAAGAAATAGTTGATATAAAAAGCTCATCACAACCCTCTGATGATGAGGAAGCCTCTATGGCTAAGAAGAGGAAGATGGTTGCAATCAGGAAAAAGAGCACATGCTATAAAAAGGCCTTACAAACAGTCAATCAACCACCTGCTCCAAGCATGGACTTCAGTTCATTACTGGTCCAACTGCAAGTAAAATATGATGAACAAAGGCAGTCTTTAGAGAAATATGTGGATGAGTCAAATAAAGAACTTCAATTTCAGCTGGCTCAAGATATTAAATCAATCAGATTTGAAGTCAATCTGTATAAGAAAGAGATGATAGATTACTTCCATAAGGGAGGCAATGTCATAGTATATTTGGCTGAGCAACAATAGCTGCTAAAGACTGAGGTTGAGGATATTGCCACCAAGCAAGGGTATATTTTAGAAAATAAATTCAGGTCTAATGAAAATCTCAAAGACTCCCATGAAGAAATTCTCAAAAAACTGGGAAGTATTTCAACTGATTTGAAAACTGAAATATAGCAGCAAATACAAGAAGATCTAGCTGCTGTCTAAATAGTTATTGGAGCCTCTCTAAAGACCATTTCTGATTACCTAACTAAATTTAAAGCCTACTATCAAGAAGGTACAAAATATCTAGCTGATCAAATAAGGTTTCAAAAGAATGATCTGAGGGATCATATAACTAGAGAAGTCATTAAGGGGGAGAAATTATTAGTCAAAGCTTACTCTGATCATGCAAAATGGATCTCTAATACCATCAGAGATACACTTGGCTTTCCTCCTTTGTGTGATGATGACAATATTGCTGAGTCTGGAGTGCAACCTGCTTATATTGAAGGAGATCAGCCTGAAGTTGCACAGGTTATTTACCCTCCTGCTGACTTTGATATGGTTCAACAAGAAGTGCATACAATGTGCATCCCTCTACAGGAGACACCAAATGTGATTATTGAAAAAGTAGTGATGTCAGAGGCTGCCAAGGAGGCTTAGAAGGAAGCATAGATATCCAAGAAAAGGTTTAGAGAATAGGCTGAGTTGAAGCAAGATTTTGAGCAATGGAGCCCTAATTCCAGGAATATTATTTTGACTGTCAGGAAGGCTGTAAAGGATAAGACCTATGATAGGGGTAAATGGTATTCTGAGCAAGAATGGAACAAATATCAAGCCAGGCAAGAAAACATTCTTCAGTATAGAAGGAGTGCAAAAGTTGGGAAGTTACCTGCTAATGCTCTAGAGCTTAGTAGGTACTTCCTCAAGCCTTTTCACAATTTTGAAAGGCAAAGGATAAAGGCTGAAGAACTGAAGAAGAAGGATATCAAAGGGAAGAAACCTGCTGATGATACAGAACCTACTGTGCAGGCTAAGATTAGATCTGGAAAAGGCAATGTAATGAAGGAGCCTAGTCAATCATAGGATAGATAGGCTTATGTATAGATCAATGTAACTTTTTGCTTTTGTTCCAAGGAAAAACATGTAAACCCAGAATTTTCTGATTAATAAATAAAATCAGCTTCACTATTGATTTTAGTTGTTTATATTGTTTGTATGATATCTTGTACTGAAATGTATGTACATATATTTTTATGTGTTTTATTATGAGTGATGTATATCTTTGACTAAGGGTTATGACTTCTCCAAATAGGGGGAGATTGTTGGGTTCACTTAAAAATATTTACCATATTTGGAAAAGCCTCATCTTACTCAATGATATACATCAATTTGTATTTGATGGATGTTTGAGTTTCATTGTACAGGTGTAAGGTTTGAAAGAAAATTTTCTAAGTATAAGTGTCGACACTTGTGAAGAATTGTTTCAACACCCAGAAGTTGTGTCGACACTAGAAGCAAGGCCTGTGTCGACACCCAGGAATTATATCGACACCTGAAGAAGAATCTGCATCGACACCCAGAATTGTGTCGACAACTAAGGTAGGAATTGTGTACACTCAGGAATTATGTAGACACCTGAAGATGGGTTGTGTCGACACACACTTAATGCCATTTGTCTGCATCAGCTATGTCAAGACCAGAAGTAGTTGTGTCGACACACAGGACTTGTGTCGACACACACTCAACGACATCTGGACGACACTCAACGCCATCTAACTACAACAACTATACTGAGTCTGAAGGCTTGTGTCGACACACAGGACTTGTGTCGACACACACTCAACGACGTCTCGACACACACTCAACGACAGCTGGACATACATTCAACGCAATCTGTCAACATAGGTTATGTCGAGACCAGAAGCAGTTGTGTCGACACACAGAACTTGTTTCGACACATACAAATAGAAGCTGTGTCGAGTAGCAGAAGAATGACTATGTCAACACATGGAGTGTTGTGTCAACATCATCAAGACTTGTGTTGACACATAGTCTATTTGTGTCGACACATGTGACAGTTTGGTGAGTGATTCATGCTGAGTTGTAAAGTCTTTAAGGAATCAACTGTCAGGACTGGTGACTTGACAGCTGTCATAACCAACAGGTCTGACACCTTTTTCTGAACTGTAAGAAGGTTGTTACAAACCGGATCGGCCGGTAATCATGAGGAAACTCTATATAAAGGACTGATCCTTGACAACCAAAAGAAGAACCATGGATGTAATCAAGTAATTACTAAAAAGAGAATCTGACAACAAGAAAAGGGGAAACCCTTAAGATGGCAGATCCAAAATAGTCTGTAAGAAAGATTCAGATCTAATTCTGAATCTAAGGAAGGAGCTATCTGAAGATAACTTCTACATCAAGTGAGGATCAACCTTATTTTGTTCTATCAAGAAGCTTTGAAACAGCTAAGTCAGGTTCGATCTGAAGATTCAGTTTATTCAAGAACTGATCAAGAAGCTCACACTAATAGAGAGTTCTATTTGGTGAAATTTCTGTACTTTAAATCATTCAATTTTCTTGTAGGATCTTTTGTAAGATCTGAGTTGTAAGCCTGTAATTATAAAGGCTGAGGTAGGGCTGAGTGCCTGGGGTGTAGGACTTATGAAAGTCTGAGTTGTAAGCCTAGTGATAAAGGTTGCGGTAGGGCTGAGGCCTAAGGTAGGATTCTTGGGAAGAATCTGAGGTAAAATTTGTATAAGTCTGAGCTGTAGGAACCAATCTGGTTTAGAGTTGTAAGATCTGTGGATATGAGTAAGTGGAAGGTTGTTGGCCTGAATCCAATTCTCTACTTGATAGGCGAAGGGGGAAAGTGGATGTACCCATACCTTGCGGAACCACTATAAATCTGGTGTACTATACTATACTGTGATTGGTGTACTGTGATTGCTGTGTTGTGATTGCTGTGCTGAGAATTATATTATCTGTGCTAAGTTAGAACTAGCTAATTGCCAAAAATTCTTAAAGAAAATTAGAACCTATTCACCCCCCTCTAGGTGTCTAGACTCTTGAAATCAAGTCTTTCACGCTCCCTACACCTTTTGCGAGCATGGGGAAGACCAATCCTGATTATGATGTTTGCTCCAAGTGCGCTCAACACTTCACCGACTATTGTTTCTTTTAGGTGAACACGACGGAGGAGTAATTCTCCGTGTTCAATGGCGAATTCAATCCCCCTGGTTTCGAGGTGCGTTGGCCCAGGGAAGGCGAGGCCATCAACACATTCAACCTTGAGGAGCTTGCCTTCGCCATCTCGTATTTCGAGGTTGGGTTGTGCTTTTCTCTCTGGCTGGAGATATTTCAGATCCTCAAGTACTTCGGCGTGGTACCTGCGCAGCTGAACCCAAACTCAATCGCCATGATGGTGGTGTTCGCGAGCTTTCTCTTCCGAGAGCGAATCGAGTTAAACCTTACTGTGTTCAGGAAACTGTTCACCTACAAGGGGGACTCCCGACGGTATCACCTTCTTCGGTGTATCCTTTATCAAGGTTCGCGAGATCGCGAACAAACACCACAACTGGATTACTAAGATCTTCTTCCACAAGGGCGATCTCGGCAACGTCCCTTACTCGCCGCAGCAAAAAGGCGAGGAGGTGTACCGACCCCCCACCGTCTCCGGTAACGATGCCGAGCTCCATAAGTTTTTTCTCCACAAGGACTTCAAGGTTGACTTCCTCCGAAGAGGCCTCGACTCGCTCCTCCCCATCTTTCCCGGCGAATGTATATCTTTCAACTTTCCTCCTTGCCAAATCTCTCCAAATCCATCGGAATTTTAACTGTTATTTATGCAGGGGAGCGACTGATTTACGAGAACCCGCCTTTTGCGGATCCGGGACTACTCCTCGACCCTCTCGCCTGCGAGAAGGCAGCTGTGGCCGCCTACTGAGACGAGCCATCGTCGTCCAAGCCCTCTGGCAAGAAGCGGGCTGATTCCGCGGGGTCCAGATTACCTTTCCGCTATCCACCGCAGAAGAAGCTGAATGCGGTGGTGGTTTCTCGGGTGAAGCAACAACAACAATAGCCCAAGTACATGACCTCGCCCGAGACTACCCAAGACGGATAATCGGGGAGCCCACTGAAGGGGACAACGGTCAAAGAGTTGGAGTGAGGCGAACCCTCTGCTCCTGTAGTCAAGAAGACCCTGGCCCGCGAGCTTGGTCCACCGAAGAGTCACCCCCTCTTTGGCCTTGGGGGGAGGTGGAAAGACTCGGCCGACGAGCCCGTGGTTCAATGGGATGAGTTTTCCCACCGAATCTCCGTTTCCACCCTCAAATCCTCCTGGGCCGACCACGAGCCCTCCTCAGGTCAAGCCTATGCGCTCGTCTTCGGCCTTTTTGGGCGCGAGGATGCAGCGGACTACAAGCGCATGACCCTGCGCCAACTCGGCCATGAGGGCCTGTAGGCCCACATGCGGGCACTGGAGCTCCACCACATGGTGGTTCGTCGCGGCTTCAACCTCAGCCACCTCCTTCAGAAGGCTGAGGAGAAGCGTGACCTGGCCCAGGACAAGGTTGTTGACCTGGAAAGGAGGCTCGACATTACCGAGGACTTTCTCGCCAAGGGCACCGGCGGACTGGTGAGCACTGATTATCCCTTTCTCTTGTTACTTAGGATTTTTAGCTTCAGATTTACCTACCTGTTCTTTCCTCAGGATGCCGAGGCCGCTAGGGAGATGCAGACTCATGCCATCGAGTTGGAGGAAGAGAATAATAAGCTCCGTGCTCACTCCGCCGAGCAGGAAACTCGTGCCACCAAGCTGGAAGCTCTTGTCGCCGAGATGGAGGCTCGCACTGCTGAGCTAGAAGGGAGGAACACAAAGCTTAGCGAGGAAAATAAGGGGCTTCATGGAAAAATTGCTCGCCAGGCGGAAGCCTTCCTCCCTCCAGGTGGCAGCGAGCCCCCTTTCCATACAAGAGCCCGAGAATCTTTGGCGAGGCTGAGGTCATTGAAAGGCTGCGTCAACTTAATCGAATCCGCCGAATGCACCCTGCAAATTATGAAGGATATGTAGGTGCTGGTGGAGGGCTGCGAGGAGGTCACGGTCTGAGACCTCATGCCGAGTCTATTCCCGCCCACGCTGCCCAGTGAGAAGGAAGACAACCTCGATATGTTCTTCGGGAAGGACTTCAAGGACAATCCTTCTGGCGGGGCGGGCGGAGATCTCCAATCCAGGGGAGGAGGCGAGAGCTGACCCCCCCTTTTTTTCTTTCTTGTAACTCTCTCCCCTCTTTTTGTAACCTCGCCTAGGCGAGATCCCCTTTTGTAATCATTTATACTGAATGAAAAGTAAATTTTTCTATCTTCATTTTTTTAAACTTTCTTTCTGTGATGCACTAGCCCGCGAGCCCTCCTCTTCACTTGATCCCACTAGGATAGAATTTGCCGCTAGAGCGTGTGTTTAGGACTCGTACCCTGATGAATTGTTTTAGTCACCCTTTTTGGGGGTAATTTTGTAGTCAAAATTCCTAAGTTTTATTATAATTTTGTGTTTTTGTATGCTTGTTATGATGTTGTTTTGTTATTTTTATAATATAAGAATCTATAGTTTTATTTTATGTTTTGTTGTTATTTTATGTTATGTTTATGTTATTGTTATGTTTAGTTTTATTTTTAAATACTATTATCTTTGTTATGGTTAGTTTTACACAACTAAGGTCATGTTATAATGTTTAATGTTATGTTTATTTTGTTTAGTTTTTTTTATAACTAATTAATAGGATGAATTATTATGTTTTATGTTTAGTTTTAATTAAATTTTATATCATGGTATGTTATTATAATATGAGCTAATGCTTTATTTATGTTTTGTAGGTTCAAGAGCCCACTTGGAGCAGCTCACATACCTACCCGAGCCCATGGTTCGCCTCATGAAGCACCCCTCCATGCTACCAAGCCTACATGAAGCCAACCCGAGCCTAATGCATGTAGCCCGACCCTTCTTTGGTGCAGCCCCTCTATTGCATGCAGCCCGAGCCCATGTGCAGCCAGCCCACTTCAACATATGGCCTGCCCTCTACAACTTAGAGCAGCCCCTAGCCTACCCGAGCCCACTAACAAGCCCATGAAGAAGCCCCCTATACATGTGGCCGGCCACCTTCCTCACCTTCCCCTCCACATTCATTCTCTCTCCCTCTCTCCTCATTATTACATGCATACATTCATCCCCCTACATGGCCGAACCCCCCTCTCTTTCTCTCTTCTTTATTCCATATTCACTCGCCCTCTCTACTTTATATTCCCTTTGAGCATCTCCATAAATATTATACATGCATCCTCCCATTTTCTCTTCCCTTCATTAAATGCATGCATGAATCCTTCCCATCATGTGGCCGCCCCCCCTTGTGTCCCTTCTCCTCCTCTTCATTCTAGAATCTTCCCTCCCCATCTATAAAAGGAGCCCATGGTCTCATATTTTGGAGGTTGGCTTTTGGAGAGAGAGCAAGTGGAGAGTACAAGTCAAGAGAGTTTTCTTATTGTAATTTTATTTTCTAGTTTTCCCTGTTGTATTCTCAGTTTGTTTTATTATTATCATTTCGTTTTAAGCATTGTGTATTTTTTCCCTTTTAGTATAAAAAAAATGAAATCTTCTTCTCTTATTGTTGTCGTTCTCTTTTCCAATATGCAAAGCTAATTTCCTTGTAGCATTCGATCGTGAGGATCCATTAAGTGAGATGAGAGTTTTTTTTTCTTTCTTAGTTTTATTTTTGTTATTTCATGCTTGATCCTTCTTTGATTTATTTTATGCCGACTCCATATTTCCGGTATATGGTAGTAGGCTTTGGATCTCATATTTAAGTAGCCGAGAGGCTCGTGAATGTGAAAGATAACTCAAAGAAGGAAGGAGTTGCACGCAGCCCTAGAGATAGGATGACGTAAATCCTCCGGATTGGAGTCAAATCCAATAGTGCGGGTCACTTCGGTAATGCGACTTTAGGCCATTTTGACTTGAAAGAGATTTCGGTCAGAACGTCTATAAGTCAGGGGATTTAATTATCTAGCGAGATTATTTCCTAATATCGGATCCGTCACGGTCGAGTATGATTTGCAAAATTAAAACTATGCCTTTTTATTTGTCTTATTTCATTTCATGGTGATTCACTGATCGGGTGCTATCTTTTTTATTATAAGTTCTTCTTCTAAAAATTTATCTTTTATCTTACTTTTAAAAATTCTCAAATCACCAACAGTTTTCCGGTAGGATAATAGTTCGAGCGTGAGTAGCAGTACTTGACATCCCCGAGTTTTAAATATGACCTTGATACTACGATTCGACAGGTACACTTGCCTGTTCGGGTTTTAGCCCATCAAGTTTTTGGCGCCATTGCTGGGGACTTTCTTCGTCAATATTTTGAAAATGCTTTCGCTATTACTTCTGCAAAAATTTAAAAAAATATATTTATTTTCTTTTTATAATCAACTCACATCATCTTATTTCTACCCAACTAAATTCTCTCGAAAAGGGTATGGGGCTTTAAGCATCACCATTTTACCTAGTACCTTGTGAACCCTTCACTGGGTAGCCCTTGGGAAGTTCGAGAGCCAATCCATAAAAAAATTTATTTTCAAAAAAAAAATCCTTTCTTCTTTTTTTTTTCTAAAGTCTTCATTTCCATTCTGCTTTGTCTTCTTTTCTAGTGCATGACCCGAGCGAATCCGTCGCTACTTGTTTATTTGGACCCAAAAATCGAACGCTCCTTTCGGAGACAACTACGATTCGGGGCTTCCACTTCTCAAACAGCGGTTGAGGATTCCTACGACGATTGCAATTTTTATTCTGAAATGGGAGACCCTAACCCAGAAATGGCTCAGCAAAGGACCATGTCCGATTATGCTCGACCCAATCTGGAGGGGACTAAAACAAGTATTGTTCGACCTGCGATTGCGAACAATAACTTCGAGCTTAAGCCTAGCATCATACAAATGGTGCAGCAATATGTACAGTTCAACGGATTACAAGATGAAGATCCGAACTTACATGTTGCTAGTTTTCTTGAAATCTGTGATACCTTTAAAATAAATGGTGTCTCAGATGATGCAATAAGGCTAAGACTCTTCCCTTTCTCCTTAAGAACCAAATCCAAACAGTGGTTGAGTTCTCTTCCAAGAGGATTAATCACTACTTGGAACATATTAGTTGAAAAATTTCTTGCAAGATATTTTCCCCCCGCCAAAACTGCGAAGCTAAGAAATGATATAACTTCATACTCGCAAATTGCTCTTGAGACCCTCTATGACACTTGGGAGAGGTTCAAATAACTTTTGAGAAGATGCCCACATCATGCTCTGCCTGTATGGTTACAGGTCCAGACATTTTACAATGGGCTAAATCAAGAAACTATGCAAATGATAGATGCCGCTTCCGCTGGTTCTTTGGACCGCAAAACTCCGAAAGCTGCTCTTGAGCTTATCGATGACATGGCGATGAACACTTATTAGTGAAATTCGTCTAGGTCTCGCCCATCTAAACCTGCAGGCATCTATGAAGTGGATTCAGTGTCGCAACTGGCGCTGCAAGTGGAAATGCTGAACAAGAAGATTTCGTAGATGACAGCTGCCTCCGCTGCTAAGGTATTTGAAAATGTTAATGCTGCTGCTGCTGCCGAGCAGGTGGATTATCTGGGGAACATACCCAGGCCTGCTAAAAATAATTCTGCAAACAATTTTTCTGCTTTTTCGAATTTTTCTTCTCCTCCTTGTTTTAATTCGTATTCTAATTCTTATCACCCTAGATGGCATAACCATCCTAATTTTTCTTGGAGTAATAATGCTAACGTCGTACGCCCACCACACGATTTTACACCACCACCACCACCATAACAAAACCAAAAATTTCAAAAACCTTCCCCTTTGGAAGAGATCCTTTCTAAATATATAAGTTCGAACGAAGCCAATATTAGAAACTTAACAGGGTCGATGAAAAATTTAGAAAATCAGGTCGGGCAACTTGCCAAGGCTTTTTCCGAGAGACCACCTGGAACTCTTCCCTCGAACACCGAACCTAACCCAAGGGAGCACGCAAATGCGATTTCACTTCGGAGTGGTAAGGTTGTTAATGAGCCCACCACAAGGGAAGAGCCAAAGGTGACTGTCTCTCCTACTGCGGAAACAATTAGCCCTACGGAAAATGAAAAATCTACTTTTGATAAAGGAAAAGATATTTCTGTTTTGTCTGATTTTGAAAAAGAAAAAGATGACGTTCAAAATGATGCCCCGGTTATTATAAAGGAATTTCCGCCACCTCCTTATCTGGCTCGACTTAGGAAAGAAAAACTAGACGATCAGTACCAACGCTTCCTTGAAATGTTCAAACAAATTCATATTAATTTGCCATTTCATGAAGCAATTAGTCAAATGCCGAAGTATGAAAAATACCTTAAAGATTTATTAACGAACAAGAAGAAATTAGAAAATATCTCTCATGTGACGTTAAATGAAGAGTGCTCGGCGATCATTAAAAACTCAAATCTTCCAAAAAAAATAAATGACCCGGGTAGTTTCTCAATTCCTTGTGTTTTTGGCGACCTTTTTGTTAAACATGCGTTAGAGGATCTTTGAGCGAGCATCAATTTGATGCCCTTTTCTTTATTCAAAAAGCTAGGATTGGGCACTCTTTGCCCTACAAGAATGAGTATACAATTAGCCGATCGATCGATTAAGGAACCGTTAGGTATCGTTGAGGATGTGCTAGTGAAGGTCGACAAATTCATCTTCCCGGTGGATTTTGTCATTCTCGATATTGAAGAGGACATCGAGGTACCTCTTATCCTTGGTCGTCCCTTCCTAGCCACCTCTCGTGCGGTCATCGATGTGTGTAACGGAAAACTTTTGCTTCGCGTGGGAGATGACGAGGTGACGTTTTCAATAAACCAATCCATGAAAAATTCTTTAAAAAATGACGATTCATGTTTTTTCCTCGATGTTTTAAATGAAGACTCCTCTCTTTTTCTTTCAAATATTTCTTCCAATGATTTTTCTTCCTCTTTTTCTGATTTTTCTACAAATGTTTTTGAAGACACGGCTGTGTCCGCACAAGACAACTTTGCAAATGAACCAGTGTTTAGACAAAAAATTATGAAAATATTGTTTTTGAAAATGAAAAAGTTTCAAAGAACTCTTACGATGAACCACCCAACTTAGAACTCAAACCCCTTCCCGAACATCTCAAATAAGCCTTTCTTGAACAAAATTCTTAATTGCCCGTTATAATCTCGTCTTTGCTTTCTCAATCCGAAAACGATCAATTGATCGAACTACTACAAAAGCATCGCCGAGCTATAGCGTGGCAAATTTCTGATATTCCTGGCATTAGCCCTTCCTTTTGCACCAACAAATTATTCTTTGAAAATAACTCTAAGGGAGTAGTCCAACCTCAACGTTGTCTTAATCTTAATATGAAAGAGGTTGTGAAGGGCGAGGTTCTTAAGTTATTAGATGCGGGGATAATTTATCCTATTTCCGATAGTCAGTGGGTAAGTCCGGTTCAGGTTGTACCTAAGAAGGGTGGGATCACGGTAGTAACAAATAACAACAATGATTTAATTCCAACTAGGACAGTAACGGGATGGAGGATGTGCATCGATTACCGTAGATTAAATGATGCAACTCGTAAAGATCACTTCCCCCCTTCCCTTTATCGATCAAATTTTAGAACGCTTATCCAGGCATAGTTTTTATTGTTTTCTCGACGGTCTTTCGGGATACTTCCAAATCCCTATCGCACCCGAGGACCAAGAGAAGACAACATTCACTTGCCCTTTAGGAACCTTTACCTACCGTAGGATGCCTTTCGGGCTTGGCAACGCACCAGCTACCTTTCAGTGGTGTATACTAGCCATCTTCGATAAATATGTAGAAAACATTATGGAAATGTTTATGGACGACTTCTCAGTTTTTGGCGACTCGTTTGAATTATGTTTACAGAATTTAGGAAAAGTTTTAAAACACTGCGAAGAAACGAATCTAGTTTTAAATTGGGAGAAGTTCCACTTTATGGTACGTGAAGGCTTAGTCCTTGGCCAATAAAATTTCCGCTAGGGGAATTGAAGTGGACAAGGCAAAAATTGAAGTAATTGAAAAGTTACCGCCACCTACAAATATTAAATAAATTAGAAGTTTTTTAGGGCATGCGGGATTTTATCGAAGATTTATTAAAGACTTTTCAAAAATTACTAAGCCTCTCACTCACCTTCTCAAAAAAGTCGCTCCTTTTGTTTTTGACGATTCTTATTTAGCGGCGTTCGACTTAATTAAATCCAAACTTATAAATGCTCTGATTATGATTGCCCCAATTTGGGATTTACCTTTCGAAATAATGTGTGATGCGAGTAATCATGCGGTAGGTACAGTTCTAGGACAACGAATTGCTAAGAACTTTAATCCGATTTTCTATGGTAGTAAAACTCTAACTTCTGCTCAAGAAAATTACACCACGACGGAGAAAGAACTCTTAGTTGTTATTTTTGCTTTTGATAAATTCCGACCGTACGTTACTCTTTCTAAAGTTATTATTTTCACGGATCATTCCGCTTTGAAGTACCTCCTTTCTAAACCAGATGCCAAGACGCGTCTTATTCGCTGGATCCTCTTACTTCAAGAATTCGACTTGGAGATTCGGGATAAGAAAGGAGCGGAAAACCTAGCGGCTGATCATCTTTCTCATCTTGAAAATCCCACACTTGATATTTTAAATGAAAATTTTATTAATGACTCTTTTTCGGATGAGCGAATTTTAAACATTTCTTCTTCTACCCCCTGGTTTGCCGATCTGGACAATTATCTTGTGGCTCGGGCCCTTCCAAAAGGATACTCATTTCACCAAAATAAGAAATTCTTTTCGGAGTTGAAGTATTATTTTTGGGAGGATCCATTTTTATTTTGCATTTGTGCTGACCAAGTGGTAAGAAGATGTGTTTCCCGGGAAGAGGGTCAACAAATTTTAAAACATGTTTATGAAGGTCCGACTGGCGGGCACTTTCAAGCAAACCGCACCTTACACAAAGAACTTATTGCTGGCTTCTATTGGCCAAGCATATTTAAAGATGCACAAATCTTTGTGGGTGGATGCAATCAATGCCAGCAGACTGGAAACATCTCTAGTAAAAATGAAATGGAACAAAATTATTTTTTGGAATGTGAAGTTTTTGATTTGTGGGGCATCGACTTTGTCAGCCCATTTCCCTCAAGTTTAGGAAATAAATATATTTTAGTCGCAGTAGATTACATTTCCAGGTGGGCGGAGGCCCAAGCCTTACCAAGTAATGATGCTCGAGTTGTAGTTGCTTTTCTTAAAAAATTATTTTCTCATTTTGGTTTTCATCGAGTGATCGTTAGTGATAGGGGAAGTCATTTTTGCAACGCTCAACTCGCAAAAGCTTTAATTAAATATGGCGTTACGCATAAACTATCAACCGGTTATCACCCCCAAACTAACGGTCAGGTCGAGGTAGTTAATCGAGAACTAAAAAGAATTTTGGAAAAAACTGTTTCTACTTCTCGTAAAGACTGGTCCCTAAAATTAGACGATGCTCATTGGGCCTATCAGACAGCGTACAAGACCGCCATCGGTTGTACTCCTTTCCGATTGGTCTATGGAAAATCATGTCATCTTCCGGTAGAAGTAGAACACCGTGCGTATTGGGTGTTAAAATTTTTTAATTTCAATCCGCACTCGGTCGGCGAGCATAGAAAAAATCAGTTGAATGAACTCGATGAATGGCGAGCATATGCCTACGAAAATAATAAAATTTATAAAGAACGCACAAACTGTATCACGATAAGAACCTGCGCCATCCTAAAATGTTTAACCCAGGCGATCAGGTTCTTCTTTTTAATTCGCGTTTACGTCTCTTCCCTGTAAAACTTAAATCTAGATGGTCTGGACCGTTTACGGTCAAGGATGTTTTTTCTTATGGAATTGTGCTACTCTCACACCCGAATAAGGGTGACTTTAAAGTAAATGGGCATAGACTTAAATTATATTTTTCCAATGATTCTGTGTCTCCTGCAAAGGAGAATCTTATTCTGGACTCTTAAATTTTTATGGAACATTTTTATTTTATTTTTGGACTTTTTTTTATTATTATTTTGAAACTTTTATTCGGACTTTAAATTACTGTAATAAAAAAAAACATTCTTGGGAACCCGCCCAAGAATTTTCTGTTTTATTTCTGCTCTTACTCCCGGTGGCTCAAGTACAAGTTCATGATCGCCGCTCCAACGCTGCTGATAACAAGATGGATCCAGTCAAACCTGCTGACGATCAAGTGCACTGCAAAGCAAGCATGGGGGAGCGACATCCGCCTTCATCTTACAAACTCGGGGAAGTCCTGTTTTTTTTATTTACTGTACTTTCTGCATTTTCTTTTTTCTCTCCTTCTAAGTCTCCTTCTCTTTTTTCCTTCATTGAGGACAATGAAAAATCTTAGCATGGGGGAGGGTTTAGTTGCTTTCTTTCTTCTTTCCTTTCTTTAAAAAAGTGTTTTAAAAAAAAACTTGATTTTTTACATTCCCAAAAATTAGTATAGTTATTCTTAAGTTTTTTTTTATTTTAATAGTATTGCTTTTTATTTTAACTTCATCAAAAATAAAAAAAATTATAAAATACAAAACCTAAAAAAAAATTAGAAAAAAAAGTGCTAAAATCTATTTGAAAAACAAAATCTAAAATTATTTTCTATCTTTATTTTTATGTTGCTTCTAGTGATGTGTAGGCCCGTGCAGTTCCTTAGTTCTATTTAGATTTGTTTGAAACGGTTTTTCTAAATTTATCAGTTTAACATAGCTTTGTTTTACTAGTTTCTCTTTCTTAAATATAGGCATCCGTTTTTTACGTTATAAGTTAGCAATTTGTAGTTATGTCTTTTTATTCGGCCAAGTTGCTTACGAATGGTTGCTAGGTAATATTAGCTCTTTTTCATTTGTGGGGTAGTCTTTCTTGGTGTCTAGAACTTGTCCCAAGCTACTCTCGAAACATTTGCGTCATTTTTTACGTACTTTAGAAATGATTTAGGCCACCCTTCGACTAGTTTGAGCTTTTCTTGCCCACCAAAAAAATTACCATTGCAAAACAATTTTGGGCCTTTTCCATGTTTTCTTTGTTTTTAGCTCCACCTTTCATTTCACTATTTTAACCAAAGCCAAATTACCTTTCCTATTTTTCACACTAAATTTTGAGCTTAAAAATCTTTTTTTGTGAAGGGGTATTATTTTTGAAATGAAAAGGAAATTTTAAAGCCTATTTTCGGAGCTCTCCTTTATGAAAAAATGTTAGTATCAAGATGTTATCAAATGAAAAAAAAGAAGAAAAAGAAAAAAAAGAGAGAGAAAAAGTTTATTTGTCGCCAAATTATTAAAGTAAAAAATTTATGGCCTTTTGTTGTTTAAAGTACTTATCATTTCTCTTCATGTTTTATATTTTTGAGCTCAACCTTAGTTTAGTGTTTAAGCCCTCATGTTTATCCTTGTTTTCATTTCCTAATCATTTACCTAAGCCAAGTCTTAATGCCTATTTTAAGTCATATTGATCTTTAGAACGTAAATTCGCATAGTGGAGAAAGTGTGAACGAACAAGCCTATGGCCACCATCATTGATGGATTTCTTTTGAGGTTACCTTGAGGTGTTTTAGGGTGAATGTTTATCTAACAACCTAGTAGTTTGTTAATGCGCCGTTTATTTAGAACCTCAACTTTTGTTTTCCTTATTCTCATTTATTTTGGATCCCTTGTTTTAAGATTTAGAAATGTGTAAACTTTTCTTATGTTTTAATGAGATTTTTAGGCCTCCACTTTCAAGTTTTCTATTGTGCACTTCTCACCCCACTAGTTGATAACATGGAAATTAGGATAGTTTAATTTTTCATGTTTTTGGTTTTCTTAACTATGGAACCTAAAAAAAAATATCTTTTGCTCTCTTTTTGTTTTTCTTAGTTTTCTATTTCTATTTGCTTGAGGGCAAGCAAATGTCTAAGCATGGGGGAATTTGATGACTAGTTTTAGCCATCCTTTTTCGGGGTAATTTAGTAGTCAAAATTCCTAAGTTTTATTATAATTTTGTGTTTTTGTATGCTTGTTATGATGTTGTTGTGTTATTTTTATAATATAAGAATCTATAGTTTTATTTTATGTTTTGTTGTTATTTTATGTTATGTTTATGTTATTATTATGTTTAGTTTTTATTTTAAATACTGGGTCTGCGAACAACGTAACTCCGTTGCTCAAACCAAGCCCTAGGGTTTTGTTTCAAACCATATAGAGCTTTCCTAAGCCTATATAAATAATTAGGATAATGAGAATCTACAAAACCTGAGTGTTGCTCAACATAGACTTCATATTTTAAGTCACCATTCAGAAATGCTAACTTTACATCCATTTGATATACCTTGAACCCTTGATAGGCAGCATAGGCCAAGAACAACCTTATAGCCGCCAACCTTGCCACTAGGGCAAAGGTTTGATCAAAGTCAATCCCTTCCTCTTGCTTGTAGCCTTTTGCTACCAGTCTGGCCTTGTTCTTGATTATAGTCCCATTCTCATCAAGTTGTTTCTGTAGATCCACTTGGTTCCTATAATTTTGTGATTCTTTGGTTTAGGAACCAGTTCCTAGACTTCACATCTTCTGAATTGATTCAGCTCTTCTTGCATAGCATCAATCCAGTTTGTGTCTAGCATGGCTTCTTTAAACTTCCTGGGTTCTATCTGTGACAAGAAACTTGAACATAAAACTGTGTTCATGTTCTTGCTCCTGGTTAGTACACCTTGACTTGCATCACCAATTATTTGATGAGCTGGATGATCCTTTAGGTGTCTTCTTGCTGGAGGAAATCTGCTAATCTCTTGGCCTTCTTCATTATCCTCAACCTGATGCTCCTCATTGTCTTCTTCATTCAGTGAGTCTTGTTCTTCCCCTAGACAGCATGCATCCTTTTCTTCATCCAGCCAAGCAAGTTCTTCTTTATTGATAGTTAGCGTGTCCAGCCTATCCTTTAAACTTATAGAACTACTTGAAGAGCTGGACAATTCACTGTTAATCAACTTAGACTCATCAAATACTACATAGACAGATTCTTCTACAACTTATGTAGTCAAGTTGTAGATCCTGTATGCCCTACTATTATTACTGTACCCAACAAATATCCTTTCTAGGGATTTGGCAGCAAACTTAGTTTGGTAGTGCTTACCATTAACTAGAACATAACACTTGCTACCAAAGATTTTGAAGTAGTAAATGTTTGGTTTTCTACCTTTAAAAATCTAATAGGGAGTCATCTTATGTTTCTTATTGATGGAGGCTCTATTGAGTACATGACATGCAGTATTTACTGCCTCTGCCCAGAAGTACTCAGAGAGAGTAGTGTCACTAAGTAGTGTTCTACTTGCCTCAATTAGAGTCCTATTCTTTCTTTCAGTAACTCCATTTTGCTGGGGTGTTCTAGGTGAGGAGAACTCCTGATGGATCCTCAGTTCTTCACAGAACTATGTCATACATTAAGACTGAAATTCAGTTCCATGGTCACTTCTGATTTTGACCACTAAATTTTTAAATTCATTCTGAATTTGTCTAACAAAGGTCTGGAAAACAGTAGGAGTTTCAGATTTCTGCCTCAAGAAAAAAACCCATGTAAATCTAGAATAGTCATCCACAATAACTAATGTCTATACTTTCCTACCAAGACTATGAACTGGCATAGGGCCAAACAAATCCATATGCAAGAGATATAAACATCTCATTAAATCTTTTGTATCAAGTGCATGGAAAGTGGACTTAGTCTGTTTGCCCTTTTGGCAAGCTGAACACACACCCTCTTTAATGCACTTGACTTGAGGACCATTCCTCACTAACCCCATGCTGAATAGCTGTCCTATAGACTTATAGTTTAGATGAGCTAGCCTCTTGTGTCATTTGACGCATAGTGAAGCTTTCTCTCCTGCTACTAGACAAATGGGTGAGATGTTAAACTCACAATCTAGGTTAAGGCAATATACATTCCCTTTCCTAGTGCCAGTCAAAATGATCTCTTCATTACTTGACCACCTTATTTGGCACTCCCCTTTGAGGAAAGAGATATCATAACCTAGATCACTAAGTTGGCTTATGCTAATTAGGTTATGTTTTATACCCTTCACATAAGCCACTTTAGTGATAGTAATTGTATCACTAGAAATGTTACCAAATCCTTTGATGATTCCTTTTTCTGATCCACCAAAGATTACTTTGGGTCTATTCTCTATGGGTACATAGTCCCTCAACATTCTTCTTATTCCAGTCATGTGTCTGGAACATCCACTATCCAAGTACCATATAGGGGTATGGCCACTTGGATTCACCTGCATCAAATAAAGAATCACTTATCCTTAGAACCCAAATTATTATTGGGTCTTAGGTCCTTGTTAGTTTGAAATCCTGCAGCTGTTCTGATAGGTAAACTATTCTTGGTTTTAACACTTGTGTTGAACCAGCAATCCATGGCAAAGTGGCCCACCTTTCCACAATACCAACACTCAAATATATTGTACCTTCTTTTTGGTACAACTTTGTTGCCAGCAGTCCTGTTAAGTGTAGGTGCTGGAGCAGCAAACCCCAAGAATTCCTTTTGTACCTGATGGGCTTGCCTATAAAGTGATCTATTGGCATTTGCACCCTTGCCCATGAGATCTCCATACTCATAGTGACCATGAGTAATATCATAATCATACCTATTTGTAGGTTACATCACTTTCCTAAAGAAAATAGGGAACTTTTTAGCTAGTGGCTTAACTGGGGCCTTACCTTTTCTATGAGAATTGGTGGCCCTAGTTATTCCCTCAAAACCTAGACCAGTCTTTTCTTTTTGAGAAATGAAATTGTCTATTAAGGGCAAGACAGATTTTGACTTAGAGAATTTAGCCACTAACTCTCTTTCTTGCTGAAGTTTTGCCTCCAGTTTCTTGATATGATTTCCTTGAAAGAGATTGTGCTCATCTGAATAATAGTAATGTTTTTCAGTTTGGCAACCTCCTTCAGTTTTAAATCTATCAACATGGCTGAATCTGATGTAGCCTGCTTAAGAGACTCAATTTCCTTGGCCTGCTCCTTAACAAGAACCTTGCTCCTCTTTAGAGCTTGCAACAGCCCACCATACTCATTAATGAGTTGATGTACATCCCCCTCAGAATCAGAACCATCAACTTCTCTTAAAGCTGATGCTACTGATTCTGATCAAGTAAAATTATCAGAAGCTGAGGGAGAATTGTATACCTTGCTTGGACCAGGCTGATCCTGGCACTGATCATTTTCTGACAGAGCCATCAGCCCTCTACAGCAATAGTCTTACACTCCATTTATGGAGTCCAGCATTTGTAGGAATTCTAGTTCCCTAGAATCCTCTTCTGTTGAGAACAGCCCAAAATATTCTTCTGCATCATTTTCTTTTCCTGATCCTGAAGATGAAGAGTCTATCCAACTCTTTTGCTTTTGATATTCAGTCCTCTTGTCTGGACAGTCTGCTATGACATGTCCAGGACTGTTGCAATAATTGCAAAAAATATTACAATTAGTTTGTTTACTAGGTTTTGAGGCATACCTGTCCTCCTTGGGAGTCTTATTTTTCTTGTAATACTCATCCTTGGAGAAGGATGTAGATGGCATGGTTCTCCATTTCTTCTTTTTCATGAACCTTTGAAACTGCCTTGTAAGGCAGCAAAGTCCTCATCAGAGGTGTGGCTATCTGATGTGTTGTTGTCAGGATTTTCTTCTTCTGCCTCATCACTCCTTCTTGGTAGAGAAGGAGACTTTCTCCTAGCCTTTCTTGTGCCTTCGGCCTTGAAGGCTACTGCCTTCTCTTTGTACTCAGACCTACTGCTTTTCTCCTCCTCTTTTCTAGCAGTGAGCTGCATTTCATAGGATAGCAGCTTTCCAAATAGTATTGGTGGAGGTATATCAATAAGCCTGACCACCTCTCTGATGGAACATATCTTTGTGTCCCAGTCCCTTGTTAGTGATCTGAGAAACTTATCATTTAGTTCATACGTGCTAAAGACTCTTCCATAGGTCATCAGCTCATTTACTATTCTGAAGAACTTCTTATAACATTCAGCTATGTTATCAGACTTGGCTTGTCTAAAGCTCTCATATTCTTGATTTAGCATAGATTTCCTGTCTTCTTTGACTTCTTCAGTTTCCTCCATGTAGACAATCAAGGTGTCCCACATCTCCTTAGAGGTTTTGCAATGCACCAGATTCTGAAATATGGCATCATCTATAGCACTGACAATAATGTTTTGTGCTCTTTTGTCTAATGTTGTCAGGATGATCTCATCCTTGGTCATTTCAGAATAACTTTTTAGGGTTCTAACATTTGCATCCAGAACTGATACCTTCATTGGAATGAAGGGGCCTTCTTATACTGTGATTTAGATTCTTGGATCAGATGCTTCCATGAACAACCTTACCCTTTCCTTCCATATGCCAAAGCATTCTTTCCTGCAGATAGGCAGTTTCATAGATCCAAATTCCTTCTGATTCTCATTTGAACTCATTCCTGAAATCTGTTAATTGCCTTAGATATTAACTCAAACTGTTAGGTCTATCTTTGAGTAACCTCCCTCTGATACCACTTGAAAGACTTGATTTCAAGAGCCTAGACACCTAGAGGGGGATGAATAGGTTCTAATTTTCTTTAAGAATTTTAGGCAATTAGCTAGTTCTAACTTAGCACAGATAATACAATTCTCAGCACAGCAATTACAATACAGAAATCACAGTACACCAATCACAGCACAGTACAGTACACCAGATTTATAGTGGTTCCCCAAGGTATGGGTACATCTACTTTCCCCCTTCGCCTATCCAGTAGAGAACTGGATTCAGCCCAACTTCCTTCCACTTACTTAGATCCACAGATCATACAACTCAGAACCAGATTGGTTCCTACAGCTCAGACTTATACAAGTCTTACCTCAGATTCTTTCCAAGAATCCTACCTCAGGCCACAGCCCTACCTCAGCCTTTATCACTAGGCTTACAACTCAGACTTTCACAAGTCCTACACCTCAGGCACTCAGCCCTACCTCAGCCTTTATAATTATAGGCTTACAACTCAGATCTTACAAAAGATCCTACAATAAAATTGAATGATTTAAAGTACAGAAATTTCACCAGATAGAACTCTCTATTGGTGTGAGCTTCTTGATAGGTTCTTGAATAAACTGAATCTTAAGATCCAACCTAACTTAGCTATTTTAAAGCTTCTTGATAGAACAAAATAAGGTTGATCTTCACTTGATGTAGAAGTTGATCTTCAGATAGCTCCTTCCTTAGATTCAGAATTAGGTCTGAATCTTTCTTATAGCCTGTTCTGGATCTGCCTTCTTAAGGGTTTCCCCCTTTTCTTGTTGTCAGATTCTCTTTCCCATAATTGCTTGATTACTTCCTTGGTTCTTCTTTTGGTTGTCAATGATCAGTCCCTTATATAGAGTTTCCTCATGATTACCGGCTGATCCGGTTTGTAACAATCTTCTGACAGTTATGACAAAGGTGTCAGACCTGTTGGTTATGACAGTTGTCGAGTCACTAGTCATGACAGTTGATTCCTCAAAGACTTTATAACTCAGCATGAACCACTCAGCAAACTGCTTTACATGTGTCGACACAAATAGAGTAAGTGTCGACACAAGTCTTGATGATGCCGACATAACACTTCATGTGTTGACATAGTCATTGTTCTGCTACTCGACACAGCTTCTGTTTGTATGTGTCGACATAAGTCCTGTGTGTCGACACAACTGCTCCTGGTCTCGACATAACTGATACTGACAGATGGCATTGAGTGTATGTCCAGCTATCATTGAGTGTGTGTCGAGACGTCGTTGAGTGTGTGTCGACACAAGTCGTGTGTGTCAACACAAGCCTTCAAACTCAGTATAGCTGTTGTAGTTAGATGGAATTTAGTGTCGTTCAGATGTCATTGAGTGCATGTCGACACAAGTCCTGTGTGTCGACACAACTGCTTCTGGTCTTGACATAGCTGATGCAGACAAATGGCATTGAGTGTGTGTCGACATAAGTCTTGTGTCGACACAACCCTTCTTCAGGTGTCGACACAATTCTTGAGTGTACACAATTCCTGTCTTAGGTGTCGACACAATTCTGGGTATCGACACAGCTTCTTCTTCAGGTGTCGACACAATGCCTGGGTGTCGATACTGGCCTTGCTTCTAGTGTCGACACAACTTCTGGGTGTCAATACAATTCTTCATAAGTGTCGACACTTGTACTTAGAAAATTTTCTTGCAAACCTTACACCTGCACAATGAAACTCAAACATCCATCAAATACAAATTGATGTATATCATTGAGTAAGATGAGGCTTCTCCAAATATGGTACATATTTTTCAGTGTATCCAACAGAGAGAGTACAGGTAGGAAGGAGACAAGAAGGGGAGGAAAGTACAGAAGCAGTAGAAGCAGTAAGTTGGGGTAGGTGGGGGCCTATTTATAGGAAAGGGGATCAAGGGTCAAGCCGACCGGTCAGTCCAGCTCGCCTAACCCAGCTCACCGAACCTAGCTCACTGACTTCCAAAACCTGTCCCATCACGTGCCAAACAAGAATATTATATTCAAACAACAAGCAATAAAATCTAAAAATATTCTAAGTTATTACAGGCCCAAGAGTGGTATTGTTCAAAGAAATCAAATGCAAACAAAGTAGCAATTTCGGCACATGTGCGAGCTGAGGGGGCAGGAGGCGAGTTCCGGTAGGTCTGACAGGGGGGCCGTTCTTTACCTCCCCCAGTCTCGCATCTCCTTCCTCGTAGGTCAGCGCAAATCGCAGAGCTCGCGGATCCGCCTCAAGCATCCCCGGGCTGCCAGAAGGTTCTCGTCCAGCTCCTCCAGCAATTGTGAAAGGGACATCGCCTCGCCCTCCGGGTCCTCCCTCGCCTCGCCTACTAGCCACGCGCACTCCCGCTGTATCACGTCGTTGTCCTCCCGCAACCGGTGGAGCTCGCGTACCATCTTTTTGAGGACCTTGACTCCTCGCTTCGTCAGCTCGGGGCCCCCCAGCTCGGTATCCAGGAAAAACTCCAAGGTCTTTGGGGAAGGAAGGGGAGAGTAGCGAGCTCGCTCCATGGATTCGTTGGCCTCCGACTAACTGAAGAAGGCTGCAAGAATAGTTGAAAAATAATGTGAAGGGCGAGAACACTAGGGGAACTACGGATGATAACCAATAAAGGATGACTTGCCTAAAGAGCTCGGCACCTCGAAAGAGAGGCGAGGTGGAGGCATCTTCAGATTTTACCACGGCCCGGAGGATGTATCTGGGGTGGAAGAAGGTTGAAGCCTGGCACTAGGATAGTTCCAGCACCCTCCCTCGAGGTCTCAGCGAGCTGGGAAAAGGGAACGCGGGCTGGCGAGTCCGGCCTTTGCGAGCTCAACCCTGGAGTCCTGAAGGGCGGGGACAGGTCGCATTGACGAGCCTCTAGAGCCTTAAACCGCGGGTCGGCAAGAAGAATATTGGCTCGCCGAGAGGTGACCTCACCTTCCCCACCCTGGTAATCTAGGTCGGCACAAAGATCAATGAAATTCCCCTCCTTCCCAAGGGCAGGAAGGGTAGAGGAGCTGGTCTCAGACACCAGGGTCTTTTTCAGGTCATGGAAGATGCGCTCGAATGCTTCTGCATCTGGCTTCGCCCTCTTGGCATAATTAGACTCGACCGGTATGCTCCGTGGGATATTAAGGGTAACAAAGGTTAAGCTGGCGACGCGGGCAGAGGATACCTCGCGAGCCTTTGCAAGCCTCTCTTGAAGCTCCTTGGGGAAAGTAATCTCGGCAAATTAAAAGCGAAGGGGAGTTACAAAGGTCACCCAGGTACGCAGGAGCATATTTATAGCCACTAGTAGACCCCGCCGAAAGATTCCCTGGCTCCTGCCACACTCGCTGAATCCCATGGGGTTGGATGTTTCTTTCTGAACTTGTCCCAACCTCGCAAAGAGCGGGGATTGTGTACAACCCTGTATCCGGTGAGTGGGTCAACAGGAGCCAAAATGGCCAAATCGGGTAGTTTGAGTCCCTGGGCAAGCTCGGCAGGAGGGAGAGTTTGGTAGTCTCCCGCTCGCCCAGGCGGGGTGAGATACCTTGGGGAGGCGAGCTTGTACTCGCCAAGCCCAGCTCGTTAAGCCCAGTTCATCGAGCTCTGGGCTCTTCGTCGAGCTCTGGGCTGTTCGCTGAGCTCTGAGCTGTTCGTCGAGCTCTTGGTTGTTCGCTGAGCTCTGAGCTATTCATCGAGATCTGAGTCACTCACCGAGTTCAAACCGTTAAACAAGCCCGCGGCGTGCAAGTAGGGCAGGTCGGGTCCATATTCGCCCAAGGTCGCAGATAGACGGCGAGTGCCTTCTCCATCGAACACTCGCCACCCTTGCCAAGTAGGGTTTGTTGAGGGCTACTCACCCAGTGATTTATGAGGTGTTTTTTCCATTCTTACAACATTGGCCTACCCATATACAGTTAGAGCAACGGAGTTACGTTGTTCGCAGACCCAGTTGTGCAAAGCATTTCTAGACTCTTATTCTTTTTGTACAAGCCTGTTGTGCTTGTTATCTTCCGCTACTTTTGGACTTTAACTTAGCTGTGAACTGAACTGCTTTTGCTTTTACTTTTCTGTTATGGTTGGGTTGGCATATTTGTTGTGATATGGATTGTAGCCGGCGGAATAGGCGTCTTGTGGTAAAGGCTAACCCGTGTGTTAGTGCTACCGCAAGGCGGCTATTTCGGGCATAAGACTCCCCTCGTGCCGTGTGTTGTGTTCCGGGAGGGGGGGTCTTACAGGCTGTGTAGATTTCAGCCCAAGCTTTTGCCGATGAAGACTATAGAGTTGACAGTTTGATTCTTCTTCAACCAGCTACCTTTTCTTGTAGAACTTTTTTTGATCCGCCTCTTCTTCTTCCTTCTCAGAAATTGCTTCTGAACCTGTTGTAGCAGATGAAGATTACTTCAGCTATCTCTTTTGCTTTTAGGTTCACTGCTCTGAACAACTTCTTCAGACTCGACAAGAGAGGCGAGGAAGAAGATGAAGTTCGACCGCAAGAATGCGTAAACAAAAAACCCTAATTGCTCAGTCTTCGACTCAGTCAATCTTCCCCTTTTATTGATTCGCCGATCAACGACTTTTTGCGCTGTGGGCCCAGCCTTAATTATCGATTTATTACCTTCCATTTGCAGAAAACAACTGGCCGCTGGCGCCATTGAAGGCATTCTACATCTTTCCCGCAAAGAATTTGAACTGCCTTTACTTTGTTGACTTTTGCTGACTCATGCTGACGTCAATCATTCTGTACTTAGCCAAATTCACAGAATTGCTCCAGGCATTGAGAGAATTGAGTGAGTGGCCATCACACAATGATTCTGGACTTAGTATTTCCATTAGTTCATCTACGCATTGAGAGCGTTGAGTGAATGAGATTCACTCAATGCTTTTGCCTTAGCTTAGTCTTCAGACCTTTCTGCAACCTTGGCGTTGAGAGCATTGAGTGAGTAAGCTTCACTTAACGCTTTTTGCCTTAGCTTAATTTCCTTCTATTTGAAGGCATTGAGTGAGCTGGCCTCACTCAATACTTTCTTCCATTTTCCTCATCTTTTCACTAGGCGTTGAGTGTGAAAGGAGGGTGTTAGGTCAGATTACTCTAAGGGGGGGGGGGGGGGGGGTGAATAGAGTATTAAAACTTTGGCTCTTTTTCTAGATTATATCAGAGTAAATATAGTGATACCATATATTAGTTAAGGAATAAGAAAAACTAAGCTAAACAAATCAGCAATCACAAGCACAGCAAAAACAAATGAAAAGGAGCAAACAGACGACACAAGAAGTTTATAGTCGTTCCCCTAAACCTGGGTACATCCACTCTTCTACCACCCTTGGTAGGAATCCACTAGCAGGTTTTAATCAGGTGACTGCCACCACAAGATCTGGTTCAGGCAGATCAGGAAACCCTTCAGGATTTTGATCAGGTGCCAAAAAACCAACTTCAAGTCTTTTGGAGGGAGACTTGTCAACCAAACTAACTTTTGAAGAGAGTTATAACCCTATACAATGGGATAAAAAATGTTGATGGAAGTCTTCTCTTTTCTCAAATACAACTGAGAAGACTGTGTGGATTCTTGTGATGTCAAAGATCCTTCAAAGAGGTAGAATGTTTCTGAAAGAACAGAGCTTTGCTAAAGGGTGAGTAGGTCTTCAACTTGATCGGCCAAGATCCAGGAAATCCAGTAACAAATGTTGAAAGGAATGTCTCTGAGGATTTCTGGAACAGTGGTTGAAGAAGACTCTTGATTTTGATGATTTGTTCTTCTTCAAACTATAGTGACGACAGAGAATGAAAAAGCATTGAGAGCATCGAGTGCTTGTTCAGAATTTCCTGTTCAGTGCTTCTCGATTTCTCTTCCTGTTTCTATAACTGTCTTTCTTCTGTTGTATTTCTCGAAGAAGATAGAATTACTTTTATTCTATAGCTGAAAAATTCTCTTTGAATTTTTGAATTCTTTCCATAAATGTTGGCTGCTAGGGGGAATAGAAAACGTCTGGAATAATAGCATTGATGAGTTTCAAAACTGTTATTGATCGAATAAGAAAATATTTATTCTGAAGAATACCACATTTAATGCAGCCAAATAACGGCTATATTCAGAAGAATATTTGCATTAAATGCTCAGAATAATACTGTTAATAAGGAACAGAATAGGGAAGGACTCATTTTGGAATTACACAGAAAACTTCGAATGCAAAACAGAACTTGTCAACCTGAGATCAAAGATCGTCGACTAGGGAATTCAAGTTCGTTGACCTGTGCTCTGCGATCTATTAATTGGGAATAAATTACCAAATCTGCACTCTGAGTTCGTCGAGCTGAGAAACTGACAGAAGAAAACTAAGCGTCGACTTGAGCTCTGAGAAAGTCGAGCTCAACTCAGAGAATTAACTCTGAGTTCGTCGATCAGAGATCGATGATCATCGAGCTGAGTTCGAATTCGAACTGATCATTGTCTTCTGAAAGATGCTAAAACTAATTCTCTGAAGTCCACTTCTGGCTTGTGCAAGGAGGTAGCACTAATCAAGACTTAGCCTAAACTCTAGGACAACTACTCATTACCCTAGCTATACAATGTTGGGTCACACTCAACCTAAGTTAGTGAACTTAGCCCAAATCCAACTAGGGATCCAACAATTTCCCCCTATTTGGGTGAGGTCACTAACACAAAAACAACACCATCATAAAGCAGAAGAAAATATATCTGATAGAAGAAAAAATATTCAGCAGATATTTACAGAGTTGTGCTTCATGATAAACTAAGAGAATAGAGTTCAAAAAACAACTAGAAAAATAAAAGGAAGGAAACTCATTTCTTCTTCTGGGATTTTTCTTTGTCTGAATATTTAGAAGGTTGTTTGAATTTGATTACTCTGTTAGGGTTGGCAGCTTCTTTCTTTGACATCTGCATGTCAGATGCTCCAATTATAGTTTGAGAAGAGGGTTTGGGAACAACAGCCTCTAGGTGCAGCTTCATATAATCATAAACATTGAAAAATTTATTAGCCTTAATATACCTGAACAATTCTTCTTTTCTGTAGGAAGACATAGTTGAGAATTGAGAGATATCTTTGCCTTCAACTTTTGCTTTTTTAATATGAGAATGTCCTATAAGCTCATGGAATCTAGCCATCCTGGCAGAAGTCTCCTGTTCTGGATCAACAAAAGGAATTGGAGGAGACTCTGGCCTTTTTGGACTAGAATCCTGCATTGGTTCTTCAGTAGGAACTTTCTTTGAAGAATCTGAAGGTCGATTGCTTGAAGAGGACAATTGATTGTTTTGTCTTGGTTGTCTCTAATAAGTCTTTGTCATGGAAGTAGGCTTCTGAGATAAATTACCTGAGGAACCTGAAGAGGGAGGAGGAGGAGGACCTCTCATGAAATTTTAAGGGGGAGGAGAGTACCTTATTCTCTTCTTCCTAGCCTTTTGCTCATTCTTAGACAACCACATCCACTGGGGCATACCAGGGTAGAGAGTAATCTTTTGCAAAATATAGTATGGAGTATCATTACTTGGATTTGGCTTTGGAATAGCCTTGGAAGGGGCTTTCCTTTTCTTAGACATTTTATTTCTACTGTCATCAGAATCTGAGTCATCAGATAAATCATCATCAGAAGATCCTTGAGGATTATTATACAAAGCATCAATCTCAGCAATGAATAGATTTGGAACTAGCTTTCCATCTAGAGGAGGGACAATTGGAGGAGGAACTACTGGAGGTGGAATGATTTCAGCTGGGATTTCTACAGTTTCCAGATCCATGTCCTTATCAAAAATCTCATCCATGTCAGGAAATGGAAAGGCAGAGAAGACAAAGGTGGGAGGATAAAAGGTCTTGTGCTTAGAAGATTCATCCTCAGCCACCTGAATAAGCTCAGCCTCTGGAACTAAGATGAGTTCAGGCTCAAGAGCTTCAAAACCTTTCTGTATCTGCTGCAAATTCTCTGAACTGATGGGAGCTGAGTAGCAAACAATATCTGTACACCCATGAAAGGATACAAAAAGAAGACAATTGCTGTACAACAGATCAAAGGATCTTAGAACTGAATCAAGGTCTAAATCTGGAGCAATGAGGCAATATCCATAAAGAATTTCCAAAGAATTGCTCTCAAATTCAGTATCCAAAAACTCAATAAGATCTGCATCAGTAAATTCAGTATCAATTAAGTAAGCTTCTGCTACAAGTTCTGTATCTGCTTCTGTATCTGCTGCTACTACTGCTACTACTACTACTACTGTTGCTATATCTGCTACTGCTGCTTGAGCAACCTCTTCACTGAGTATCTCCCCCTTCCTGGTTTCAGTGGCTACCAGAGTCAGGCTCCTGACAGAAGAGGATGTGACAGAGGAGGTAGAAAGATGAGCAGCAAGGGTAGAGATAGATATAGCAAGAGGTGAAATAGCCTCTGCTATCAGCTGTTTGAGAAGGGGTGTGAGGGATGCTAAGATGAGAGAGATGGAGGGAGAAGATGAATCTAAAAATTCTGGAGGGGTTTGAGAAGAGATAGATGGATTCATGATGGAAGATGATGAGGGATGACAATCTAACATTGGTTAATCTAAAAAATTGCTTGGATATGAAAGAAGGTTGAAAGAGGGTAGAGAAGTGAGATTTTGAAGATGAGATGGAAGGGGGGGATAAAGGTGGAGTAGTAGAATCTGGAGATTGAGATTGATCTAGAAGTTGTTGTTGTTGATGCACTGGGGATGAAATGATAGGGGACTGAGGAGGGGTAGGTTGATGAACTGGAGAAGCAGGGTGGATGAGGGAAGTAGGAGGTATAGATAGAGATGTTGGAGCTGAGGAAGTTTGTTGGAGGGATGATGAAAGGGTTTGGTCAAGAGGGGGAATGGAACTTTCTTCTACAGGGTGGGGAGTGGCTGGTACTGCCCTAGTACTCTCAAAGGTTTTAGAGGAGGAAGCCCTGGACGGCTTTGAGATAGTCCTCTCCCACCTGCTAAACAAAGCACAGGTCAGTCTCTTGGAGGCATTGATGAATATGGCTGAGGCGACCAGGGATTCAGCGGCCTTGGCATTAAAGAATATTCCAAGAATCCTTCCAAAGCAAACTTCTTTCTTATTATTCTTCTTCTTAATCAGATTGAACAAAATTTTTGCCCAATTAGCAGCCTTCTTATTTACCACAACACTCATCACTAAGAACTGCTGCCTGGTAATGTGATAATGGGCTGTATGCTTACCCAGCAACACTTTACCGACTACATCTGCAAGAAATTTATAATCAGCAGATAGATGATTCTTCAGCAATTTATTTGGGGGATCTCCACAGTAACCCATCAAAGTCAACATTTCCTCATATTCAGAAGATTCAAGTTCAATATCTTCTTCACCGTTAACTAGTCCAAAGATTTCAGGAAGAGTATCTGGGGTTAAGGAAACAGCGTTACCCGATATAGATCCAACCATCGTGTCAATATCTGTGGTAGATGATGTATAAACCCACTCTCTTATTTAAGAACCAACAATCTTTATTCTGGTAGACATTAGGGTCTTCAAACTGAGTTCCTTGAATAACTGCAGAATATCTTTGAAGATCTTGTCTGATTGCTGAAAAGAATCAAAATCGATGTCGAAACCCATATCGAACTTCATGCCAGAAAGAGCTCATACTAGAATTTCCATTAGTGTCCTGCAACACGAAAGCTGTTGGGTACATTGGAAAATGTGTACCTGATTTTAAGAAGCCTAACTTAGCTCAATGATATACATTGGGGTTTATTTGATGTTATTTTGAGTTGAAATGTGTAGGTTAAGAATGTACTAAAATATAGGAAAAATATTCTAAGTCCATATGTCGACACCAGAAGAAGCTGTGTCGACACTTCAAAAAGATTGTGTCGACACTTGAAGAAGGCTGTGTCGGCACAGAGAAAAAGAGTCGACAACAATTGTGTCGACACCGGGAAGCAGTGTCGACTCACAGAAGTATAGTCGACATCAGCTGCATCGACACTGGGAGGCTGTGTCGACACACAGGATTGCTAGTCGACAACACTTGTATCGACACCTTGAAAACTATGTCGACATACAGAGGCAGAGTCTACATCAACTGTGTCGACATACAGGACTTGTGTCGACACACTGCAAAGTCTAGACCAAGTTAGTTGCTGGAGAATGATGAAGTGTTGGTGTCGACACAAATGCTCAGTGTTGACACATGTTCAAGATGCAGTATCTAAAAGCTGAGTCGACATAAAGGCAGACATGTCGACATCATCAAAGGCTGTGTCGACACCTAAGTCACTTATGTCGACATATATTGACAGATGGTCTCGACACTTTCTAACAGACAGTCTCGATGCTTTGCTGACAAAGACAAAGGCACAAGATCTGTTTGAAGACTTGACAGCTCTGGGTTATAACCGATTTACAGAAGCTGTCAGACTTGTCAGAAGTTTGTTAGAAACTGGATCAGCCGGTTACCAAGGATGAAGTTTATAAATAGACAGATTCAGAAGAAGAAGTATAACGATACATATATGACACACATTAATCATCTATTAGGAGATAAGATTTATGATCAAGAAAGTGCAAGGCACAGAAGAAGATCTTCGTGAGAAGATCTAAGAAGACATTCTGACGTGTACAACCACTCAGGATCAGTCTAAGTAGAATTCTTTCAAGAATTCTAAAGTATCATCAAAGGTGTTGGATAGAGAGGGATCCAGCCATTTTTAAAGACAAGAAGGAAGCTGTCACAGGTTTTTCAAGAAGCTGTCAGGAAATCAACTCAACTAAGTTCTGATTCAAGAAGCTTTGAAGAAAGCTAAGATCCAGTTGATTTCATCCATCAGCTGATTAAGTGTAGTCTTGTTCCTTCTCTCTCAACAGGGGCAAGATATTCTATAACTTCAATTTCAATTTCTGTAGGATCTATTTGTATAGATCTGAGTTATAAGCCTAGATTATAAAGGCTGAGTATAGGAGAGGTATTCTCTGAGTGGTAGGGCTGTTTATGCCTGAGTTGTAGGAGAAGGTTTTCTCTGAGTTGTAGGCCTTGTGGCAAGGCTGAGGTAAGGCTGGTTATCCTGAGCTATAGGAACCTTATAGGGTTCTGAGTTGTAGGATCTGAGGATCTGAGATAAAGAAGGAAGTTAGGCCAAATCTAGCACACTGCTAGATAGGTGAAGGGGGAAAGTGGATGTACCCAGACCTTGGGGAACCACTATAAATCTCTGTGCAATCTGTGGTGTGTGCATATCTGTGATTGCTGTGTTGTGTTTGCTGAAGTGGTTTCAGAATTCTCTTATAATCAGTAATTATATTCTGCCTTAAGTTAAAACAAGCATTAGAACCTATTCACCCCCCCTCTAGGTGTTTAGGTGGTCTTGAAAGTATAACTATCAAGTGGTATCAGAGGGAGGTTACTCAAAGAAAGAATTAACAGTCTGAGTTAGATCAAAAGGCAGAATCAAGAATCAAGAAAATGGGTTCAGGTGAGAATCACAAGGAGTTAGGATCTATGAAGTTACCCATCTACAGAAAAGAAATCTTTGGAATCTGGAAGGAAAGGGTTAAGTTGTTTATGGAGGCTTCTGATCCAAGGATATATATCACAGTACAGGAAGGCCCCTTCATTCCAATGAAGGTATCAGTTCTTGATGTAAATATTCAAACTCCAAAGAGTTATTCTGAAATGACCAAGGATGAGATCATCCTGGCAACACTAGACAAAAGAGCACAGAACATTATTGTAAGTGCTATAGATGATGCCACATTTCAAAATCTGATTCACTGCAAAACCTCCAAGGAAATGTGGGACACTTTGATTGTCTACATGGAGGGTTCTGAAGAAGTAAGACAAGACAGAAAATCAATGCTCAACCAAGAATATGAGAGCTCCAGACAAGGAAAATCTGATAGCATTACTGAATGTTATAAGAAATTCTATAGGATTGTGAATGAACTAATGTCCTATGGAAGAGTCTTCAGTACATATGAGCTGAATGACAAATTTCTCAGATCTTTGACAAAGGATTGGGATACTAAAGTATGTGCCATTAGAGAAGTGGCTAAGTTAGCTGACATCTCCCCTCCAACCTTGTTTAGAAAATTGCTATCATATGAAATGCAATTGATGGCTAGGAAGGAGGAAGAAAGAAATACAAAAGGTGAGCATAGATCTATGGTTTTCAAAGTTGAAGCCACTAGAAACAAAGGGAGGATATCTCCATCTCCTCTTAAGGATGCTACAGAAGACATAACAGAAAATTCAGATAGTCAGAAATCAGAGAGCAGTGATTCAGATGCTGACTTTGCTGCCTTTACAAGGCAGTTTCAGAGGTTCTTGAAGAAGAAGCAGTGGAAGTCAAGGCCCTCCACATCACAGCCAGTGGATGATTACTATCAGAAGAGAAAATCCTCAAGAAAGGAAAGGAACAAATCTAAGCCCAGCAAAGCTACAACATCAAAAGTTGTTTGATATTGCTGCAATAAGACTGGACATATGATAGCTGAGTGTCCAGAGAAGAGAAAGGAGTCAGTAGACAGAAAGAAGACTCAACACAAGGGCAAGAAGGAGAAATCTTTTGTTGCAAAGAAAGATAAGAGTCTTTCAGATCAGTCCTCATCAGAATCAGAATCTGAAGAAGATGCATACATAGGATTGTATGCAGCCAGTGATGAAGAGGAGTTTATGCAATTGATAAACTCCATCCATGATCAAGAAGACCAAGAATGCATGGGTCTGATGGTTGAGTCAAAAGATAACCAATGCCAGGATCAGCCTAGTCCTAGTAAGGTATAAAATGATTCTAGCACTTCTGATATTAGTACTGGTTCAGAGTCAGATTCATCTACATCAAGTGATGTGAATGGGTCTGAATCTGAAGGTGATATTCATCAATTGATGGATGAATATAGGGTCTTATTGGAGGCTCTTAAGAAAAGCAAAAACCTGACCAAAACTCAGGCTCAGGAAATTGCTGATCTTAAGTTGGTTGTATAAGACTTGGAAAAAGAATTGGATCAAAAGTTGAATGAGGTTGCCAAACTGAAAACAATAACTGTGATTCAGATGGGCACAATCACATACAAATCTGATCAAATAAAAAGTCTGGAGGCAAAACTTCAAGTTGAGAGGAACTTAGTGGCGAGTTACTCTAAGCCAAAATCTATCCTACCCTTGATAGATGAGTTTGTAGCTCAAAAGGGTAAGGAAGGCTTGGGCTTTAAAGGTAACACTAGAGCTGACCAATTCAAAAGAAAGGGCAAAGCTCCAGTTCAACCACAAAACTCCAAAGTCCCTATGATGTTTAGAAAAGTGCAATTGTCTTCTAACAGATATGATCATGAACACATTCATAATCATATTATGACTGATGTTCTGAAAAACAAGGGCGTTAATGCCAATAGGTCTGCCCATGTTCATAAACCCAATGGTTATAAGAAATCAGTGGGTGAAGCTGCAGCAGCACCACCACTGGACAGAAATTTTTCTGCCAAGGGTATATCTAGACCTAGATACAACAAATATGAATGTTGGTGCTGTGGCAAGAGAGGCCATTTTGCTTTAGACTGCTGGCATAACACAAGTGGAAGGAAGAACAATAGTCTACCAGTTAGAAGAGCTGCTGGTAGTTTTGATGTGAATGGTGCTAACCTGAACCAAGGACCCAAGACTTACTTAGGTTCTAAGGGAAAGTAATTCTGTATTGCAGGAAAGTCCAAGTTGCCATGCCCCTATATGGTACTTGGACAGTGGTTGTTCCAGGCACATGACTGGAACAAAGGGGCTGCTGAAGGAGTACACATCTATCAAGGATGGGCCTAAAGTTATCTTTGGTGGATCTGAAAGAGGGATCATCAAAGGGTTTGGTAACATTTCTTCAAACCAAATTACCATCACTCAAGTGGCTTATGTAAAAGGTTTGAAACATAATCTGATAATCATAAGTTAGCTGAGTGATCTTGGATATGACATTTCATTTGTTAAGGATGAATGTCATATCAAAAGGTCAAGTGATCAAAAGGTCATATTGACTGGGTATAGAAAGAGAAATGTTTATTGTCTTGATTTTGTATGTGAGAACAAGGTTTCTCCTATCTATCTTGCAGCTGATGATAATGCATCTCATTGTGTCAAATGGCACAAGAGGATGGCCCATCTTAACTACAAGACAATTGGCCAAATCTTTAGCAAAGAGTTAGTGAGGAATGGTCCTCAAGTTAAGTGTATAAAGGAAGGGATATGCTCAGCTTGTCAAAAGGGCAAACAGACAAAATCCTCCTTTCATAGCCTTGAAAGCAAGGATTCAGTGAGGTGTTTATACCTCTTACATATGGATCTTTTTGGTCCTATGCCAAATCATAGTCTAGGTAGGAAGGTCTACACTTTTGTGGTTGTAGATGACTATTCTAGATATACATGGGTGTTCTTTCTGAGACAAAAATCAGAAACCCCAAGTGTCTTACTTAGTTTTGTAAAACAAATTCAGAATGAACTGAACAGTACAGTGGTCAAAATCAGAAGTGACCATGGCACTAAATTTCAATTTGAAAGTATGACAAAATTATGTGAAGACTTTGGGATTTTCCAAGAATTCTCCTCACCTAGAACACCATAGCAAAATGGTATTGCTGAAAGAAAGAATAGGACATTGATTGAAGCTGGTAGAACTCTATTGAGTGACACTTCTCTTCTAGAATATTTCTGGGCTGAGGCAGTAAACACTGCATGTCATGTGATCAATATGGCTTCTATCACCAAGAGCCACAACAAGACTCCCTATGAAATTATAAAAGGTAGAAAACCAAATCTATCCTACTTTAAGATCTTTGGTTGCAAGTGCTATATACTTAACAATGGCAAGTCTTATCTAAGTAAGTTTGCTACCAAATCCCAAGATGGGATATTTGTTGGGTACAACATCAATAGTAAGTCTTATAGAGTCTACACTTGGACTACTCAAGTTGTAGAAGAATCTGTACATGTTGTATTTGATGAAACAAGATTAATCAACAGTGAGTTGCCTTGTAGATCAAATAATCCAACAGGTATAAGCAAAAGGATGGACAAGCTTTCCATTGCAGAAGCATCAAATGCAAATGAAGTATTGGAAAATGAAGACTACTGTCCAGGGGGAGTACAAGACTTAATAGAAGCTGATGACAACCAAGAGGTGCAACATAATGAAGGAGCTGGAGACATTCAAACTGAAGGAAATCTTCCTCCAGCTACAAGACATCTAAAAGACCATCCAGCAAATCAAATTATAGGTAATCCAAGACAAGGAGTGCAGACTAGAAGCAGAAATCTGAGCACAGTCCTGCACTCAAGTTTTCTATCTCAACTGGAGCCTAAGAAATTTGAAGAAGCCATCCAAGACCAACACTGGATTAATGCTATGCAAGAGGAGCTAAATCAATTCAGAAGGTGCAAAGTCTGGGAGTTAGTTCCTAAACCAAGAGATCACAACATCATTGGCACAAAGTGGATCTTTAGGAACAAGTTGGATGAGAGTGGAGTAATTGTGAAGAACAAAGCAAGATTGGTTGCTAAAGGATACAGGCAGGAAGAAGGGATTGACTTTGATCAAACATTTGCCCCAGTAGCAAGACTGGAGGCAATCAGAATGTTCCTTGCCTATGCAGCATATCAAGGATTCAAAGTATACCAAATGGATGTGAAATCAGCATTCCTGAATGGTGATCTAAAAGAAGAAGTTTATGTAGAGTAGCCATCAGGTTTTGTAGATTCTCTTAAACCTGGTTATGTCTATAGACTTAGAAAAGCATTGTATGGGTTAAAGCAAGCCCCAAGGGCTTGGTATGAAACCCTGTCTACTTTCCTTATTGAGAACAAATTCTCTAGAGGTAAAATAGACAAAACTCTATTCCTAAGGGAATCTAAAGGCAAGATAATCTTAGTCCAAATCTATATAGATGACATAATTTTTGGGTCTATAGAGAACAACCTTTGCAAAAAGTTTTCCAAACTTATGCAAGGGAAGTTTGAAATGAGTAGTATGGGGTAACTTAAGTTCTTCTTAGGACTCCAAGTGAAACAGACTAATGATGGCTTGTCCATATCCCAGTCTAAGTTCACCAAAGAGTTAATTAAGAAATATGGTATGGAATAATCCTCTACCATGAAAACTCCTATGGGAACAAGTATGCCTATATTCAAAGATGATGCAGGTAAGCCAATAGATGAGTCTTTGTATAGAGGAATAATTGGTTCTCTATTATACCTCACAACTAGTAGACCAGATATTATGTATGCTACATGTATCTGTGCTAGGTACCAGGCATGCCCTAAAGAATCTCATTACACTGATGTTAAGAGAATTTTGAGATATCTAAAGGGCACACCGAATCTAGGCCTTTGGTACCCTAGGAATGGAGATTTTCAACTAATAGGTTATTCAGATGCAGATTTTGCAGGCTGTAGAGAAGATAGAAAGAGTACTACAGGTACATGTCAATTCTTGGGAGGAAGGCTGATATCCTGGAGAAGTAAGAAGCAGACTAGTGTGGCAATATCCACTGCTGAGTCTGAATATGTGGCTGTAGGAAGCTACTGTGCACAGATATTGTGGATTCAGCATCAGCTAAAGGACTATGGTATTCAAGTAAGTAGAACACCTTTATTATGTGATTCTAAGAGTGCTATTTATATTGCAAACAATCCTGTTTCTCATAGTAGAACTAAACATATAGAGATAAAATACCATTTTCTTAGAGAACATGTAGAAAAAGAAGACATCTCATTAGAATTTGTTAAAACTGATTATCAAATTGCAGATGTATTTAATAAAGTGTCGACACAGAGAAGTCATGTCGACTAGTCAGGGAAATTGTATTGACACATAAGAAAATGTGCCGACACCTAAGGGTCAATGAGTCGACTCATCCTGAAATGTAGTGTCGACACAACCAGAGTAATGGTGTCGACACTTACATATTTTGTGTCGACACTTGTACTAAGTGTCGACACAGAATTTCTGATGCACTACTACGTATCTCCTGTGTCGACATATCTTCAATTGGTGTCGACACAAACTAGTCTACATTAATGTCGAGACAATAGAAGTTTGTGTCGACACATTCCAACAGTGTCGACACATTTAGACTATTTTTGCCTGCCTTTTGACCTACTTTCATTAGAGGGTATAAATAGGTCGATAACGTATTCTATCAACACGCTCACAAGGTTTTCAAGACAAAAACCTTGTGTCGACATTCTCTCTTCTCTCCAATCACTCTTTCACTTTCTTCCAATGGCGGCCAAAGTTGAAGACAACATTAATGAAGGTTACGAGCTGGTGCGCAACGCATTTGAGAATGTGTCGACAGATATACAAAGGGTTGTTACTCTACTTTCAGAATCCGGATTAGAGTTTCTTGTTTCCGAACCCACAATGATCTGGAAGAAAGAGGTATTGGAATTTTATACTTCTGCAACAATGGATTCGTTTGGCCTCAAAATCAAATCCACAGTTCATGGAACTAAGGTGAAACTTACTCTAAAGAGGGTAGGGAAGATTCTTCACATACCCTACATTCAAGATGAAGAAGAGGTCCCAGCCTCAAAGACAAGGGAGGCTCTCCAGTGGTGTGGATTAGATCCAACCATAAAGATTGGAGCAGCCATCAATCGAAAGGGAATGAATCAATAGGGAAAGTTCCTATCTGAAGTAGTAGGGAAGGTGATTTTATGTAAACCAGGAGGCCATGATAGGATATCTGCCATGATGTTCACTCTCATGACAAGAATAATCTACAAGATTAACACAGACTGGTCTGCAGTTCTATTTGATAAAATCAAAGAAGGAATGAAGAAGCCAAATTTGGCTAGAATTATGAGTCTATACCTGGATGGACTCATTCCAGAGGTCATGCACCAAATTCCTGGGTCCAAAATCAATCACATGAGGAAAATGGACATGAGATTATTCTCCCGGTGGGATAGGGTTTTGTCCAAAGAGATGCCTGATGTGGACAGGCAGGACACTACTGAGACATCACTTGGACATGATCAGGGCACTGAACAACTTCAAGGAGAACAAGTTAGAGAGTAGGCTGAGGACCAGACTGGGTCTACTCCACTCCAGAAAGAAACATTACCTGCACAGGTGCAGGGGGAGCCAGTTCATTCTCCTGCCCAGAACATTTCTAATCCTGACCAGTTGCAAGGGGAGACCACTTTTAACCAAGTACAAGTGGAAGAGAGACTAAACTTAGAAGAAGATTTGAACACAGCTGATATTGATATATCATCTCCTGCTCCAGCACAAAAGGAATACACTCTAGAAGAGTTGTTTCCTGACATTGGACAGACAACTGATAAGGGTGATACCCTAAGGGTTGAGGAGGAGAAAGGTGCTGTTGAGGGGGGATCAAGTGCTTGTTGAGGAAGAATAATAAGACACTGAGAAAGAAATTCCTCCATCTCCTCAAGAAAGAGTTCAGATTGACAATTCTTCAGAATCTGAGACAAAAGAAGCTAGGGAGGCTAAGAAAAGGAAGCTCATGGTCTTCAAGAGAAGAAGTCAAAGCTATAAGCAAGCTCTCCAGACTACAAGTCACCAATCTCCTACTGAGTTTGATTACAATAAGTTCATGGTGGATTTGCAAGTGAAGATGGATGAGCAAAGAATAGCCTTGGAAAAATCTGTAGATAAAAGTAATAAGTCACTTCAGTTTGATCTTGCCCAAGACATCAAGTCAATCATATTTGAGGTAAATCTGAATAAAAAGGAGATGACAGATTGCTTCCATAAGGGAGGTAATGTTGTGGTATACCTATCTAAATAGCACCAAACTATCCTTACTAAGGTGGATGACATTGCATTGAAACAAGGATATGTTCTAGAAAATCAGCTGAGAATGAATGACAATCTGACTCAATCTCACAATGCAATTATCACTGAGTTAACAGATACTGCAACAAAGTTGACTGCTGCTAGGACTAAAGATGTGGAAGACTTTGATCAAAAGCTCAAAGATGCCCTAGATTCAGTTCAAACTGCAATAACTACCTCACATAAAGAAATATCTGCCAAGCTTCTCAAATTAAAATCATTCTTTAAAGAGGGTGTGAATTTTCTTGATGGACAAATAAGGTTTCAGAAGGATGATCTTAGGGATCATGTTGCCAGAGAAGTCCTAAAGGGGGAGAGGGTACTTATTCATGCTGGCTCAGAACATGCCAAGTGGGTCACTAACAGTGTCAGAGCCACATTGGGATATCCACCCCTTTGTGATGATGATAACATGGCAGAGTCAGGAGTACAATAACAGGGTCTACTTGAAGGCAATCAACCTGAGGTTGCCCAAGTCATATATCCCCCTACTGATTTTGACATGATTCATCAGCAAGTGCAAACAATGTACAGTCCTCCACAGGAGGTTACAAATGTAATTTTTGAAAAAGTAGATCAGCTAGGAGCCAATTTGAAAGATCAACAAGATGCTCAATTATCCAAGAAGAGATTTAGAGAGCAAGCTGAACAAAGACCTGATTTTGAGCAGTGGAGCCCCACCTCAAGGAACATTATACTAACTGCCTGGAAGGCTGTGAAGGATCAAATGCATGAAAGAGGAATATGGTATAATGAAATTGAATGACAAAAGTATGAGGCCAGGCAGGAGGCCATAGTACAGTTCAGAAGGAAGGCTAAGATGGGGAGGCTACCACCTGAAGCTCAGGAGCCGAGCAAGTATTTTCCCAAGCCCTTTCATTACTTTGAAAGGCAAAGGCTCAAGGAGGAAGCTCAAAAGAAAGCTGAACTGAAAGGCAAAAAGCCTGCCGATGTTGCTGAAACTGCTGTGAAGGCTCAAATTCAATCAGGAAAAGGAATTGTCATCCATGAGCCTGATCAGTCTTAGTTTTAAGTTTATCAGTTCTTTCAAATGTTTTGTAATGATCTGTTTGTTAATCCAATCAATGTAAACAAGCTGTAACAAACATTTCTAAATGAATAAACTAAACCTTGTTCTGTAATCATTTCTTCATGTTCATCTTTATTCTGTGATGAATCTATGGTTAATGTTTTGTTTATAGAAGATTCCTGTTGTATTATGCTCTTATTCATCATCTTATTAAATTTTCATAAATGGTGTATATCATTTGCTAAAAGGGTTATGAATTCTCCAAATAGGGGGAGATTGTTGGGTACATTGGAAAATGTGTACCTGATTTAAAGAAGCCTAACTTAGCTCAATGATATACATCAAGGTGTATTTGATGTTATTTTGAGTTGAAATGTGCAGGTTAAGAATGTACTAAAATACAGGAAAAATATTCTAAGTCCATATATCGACACCAGAAGAAGTTGTGTCAACACTTCAGAAAGATTGTGTCGACACTTGAAGAAGGCTGTGTTGACACAGAGAAAAAGAGTCGACAACAATTGTGTCGACACCGGGAAGCAGTGTCGACTCACAGAAGTATAGTCGACATCAGCTGTGTCGACACTGGGAGGCTGTTTCGACACACAGGATTGCTAGTCGACAACACTTGTGTCGACACCAGAAGACTGTGTCGACATACAGAGGCAGTGTCTACATCAACTGTGTCGACACACAGGACTTGTGTCGACACACTGCAAAGTCTAGACCAAGTTAGTTGCTGGAGAATGATGAAGTGTTTGTGTCGACACAAATGCTCAGTGTCCACACATGTTCAAGTTACAATATCTAAAAGCTGAGTCGACATAAAGGCAGACATGTCGACATCATCAAAGGCTGTGTCGACACCTAAGTCACTTATGTCGACATATATTGATAGATGGTCTCGACACTTTCTAACAGACAGTCTCGACGCTTTGCTGACAAAGACAAAGACACAAGATCTGTTTGAAGACTTGACAGCTGTGGGTTACAACCGGTTTACAGAAGCTGTAAGACTTGTCAGAAGTTTGTTAGAAACCGGATTAGCCGGTTACCAAGGATGAAGTCTATAAATAGACAGATTTAGAAGAAGAAGTATAACGATACATATACGACACACATTAATCATCTATTAGGAGATAAGATTTATGATCAAGAAAGTGCAAGGCATAGAAGAAGATCTTCGTGAGAAGATCTAAGAAGACATTCTGACGTGTACAACCACTCAGGATCAGTCTAAGCAGAATTCTTTCAAGAATTCTGAAGTATCATCAAAGGTGTTGGATAGAGAGGGATCCAGCCATTTTTGAAGACAAGAAGGAAGCTGTCACAGGTTTCTCAAGAAGCTGTCAGGAAATCAACTCAACTAAGTTCTGATTCAAGAAGCTTTGAAGAAAGCTAAGATTCAGTTGATTTCATCCATCAGCTGATTAAGTGTAGTCTTGTTCCTTCTCTCTCAACAGGGGCAAGATATTCTATAACTTCAATTTCAATTTCTGTAGGATCTATTTGTATAGATCTGAGTTGTAAGCCAAGATTATAAAGGCTGAGTGTAGGAGAGGTATTCTTTGAGTGGTAGGGCTGTTTATGCCTTAGTTGTAGGAGAAGGTTTTCTCTGAGTTGTAGGCCTTGTGGCAAGGCTGAGGTAATGCTGGTTAGCCTGAGCTATAGGAACCTTATAGGGTTCTGAGTTGTAGGATCTGAGGATCTGATATAAAGCAGGAAGTTAGGACGAATCTAGCACACTGCTAGATAGGTGAAGGGGGAAAGTGGATGTACCCAGACCTTGGGGAACCACTATAAATCTGTGTGCAATCTGTGGTGTGTGCATATCTGTGATTACTGTGTTGTGTTTGCTGAAGTGGTTTCAGAATTCTCTTATAATTAGTAATTATATTCTGCCTTAAGTTAAAATAAGCATTAGAACCTATTCACCCCCCTCTAGGTGTTTAGGTGGTCTTGAAAGTATAACTATCAAAAGCAAAAAGATCAAGTGCAGGGGAACAGAAAGCGTGGGATGGAGGTCAAAGAAAACCTAGTTATAAGGTTTTTCAGAATATGAACCGACAAACTCCGTCCTGTGAAAATAAGAGAAATCTTCAATTTGAGGTCGATGAAATGTTTTATAGTCCAAAGAATTCGTCGATCTCAATCAGAAGAGCAGAAAACTTTTCATCATACTCAGGTCAATGAAAACTTTTCTGAAGCCAGATCGTCGGTCTCAGGTCGATGACAAATGACTTCCATAGAGAGTTCGTCGATCTCAGGTCGATGAAATATCTCAAGAAATTTTCTTAGTTCGTCGATCTCAGGTCGACGAATTTTGGCAAGTTCTTCGACCACAGACACAGAATTAAATTAAAGTATCACCATTCATCATGCCTATCTAATTCATAAAGGATAGATGTTTCTTCTCATCCATGGATTTGGTGAAGATGTCTGCCCTTTGCAAATCAGTGGGAATGAAAGTAATATTAATTTTCTTCTTGTCCACACATTCTCTACTCAAATGATGTCTAACATCTATATGCTTGGTTCTAGAATGATGCACTGGATTCTGTGCTATAGATATAGCACTGGTACTGTCATAAAATAGAGTTGAATTATTTAAGTTTTAACCATAATCCAGGAGTTGATTTTGTATCTATAGCATCTGTGAGCAGCAACTGTCAGCTGCTATATATTCAACTTTTGCAGTTAATGTAGACACTGATGTCTGCTTTCTACAAAACCAGGAGACAAGTCTAGCACCAAGAAACTGGCATGTGCCTGAAGTGCTTTTCCTGTCCACTCTACATCCAGCAAAGTCAACATCTGAGTATCCAGTTAACTAAAATTCTGATTCAGTTGGATACCAGAGTCCTAGATCTTGGAAACTCTTTATATATTTTAAAATCTTTTTAAATAAAATTAGGTGAGATTATTTAGGGTTCACCTAGAACCTAGCACAAAGACATGTAGTAAACATTATATCAGGTCTACTTGCTGTGAGATATAGAAGGGACCCAACAATGGCCCTATAAAATTTCTGATCAACAAATTTCCCTTGTTCATCAGAATCAACCACAACATTTGTAGCCATAGGTGTTTTCTTAGCTGAGGCATCAGCCATCCCAAACCTTTTAATCAGCTCTTTAGCATATTTGGATTGAGATAAGAAAATGGCATCAGGAGTCTGCTTCACTTGGAGGCCAAGGAAGTAGGAGAGCTCACCTATGCTACTAATCTCAAACTTAGAATGCATAAGGTTAGAAAACCTTGTACATAGTTTGGGATCTGTAGAGCTGAATATTATGTCATCCATATATATTTGTACCAAAAGTATTTTATCATTATGATGCTTGAAAAACAAAGTCCTATCTACCATGCCTCTAGAAAACTTATGCTCTAAAAGAAAGCTAGATAAGGTTTCATACCAAGCTCTTGGAGCTTGGTTTAGACCATAGAGAGCTTTATGCAATCTAAAAACATAAGAGGGATGAGATGAAGAGATAAAACCTGGAGGTTGTTCAACATAAACCTCTTCTTTTAATTCTCCATTCAAAAATGCACTTTTTACATCCATCTGGTAGACTTTGAATTTCTTGAATGCAGCATAAGCAAGGAAAATCCATATTTCCTCTAGCCTGACAACAAGTGCAAAAGTTTGATCATAATAAATCCCTTCCTCTTTCCTATAGCCTTGAGCAACAAGCCTAGCCTTGTTCCTTACAATCACACCTTGAGCATCAAGCTTGTTCTTGAAAACCCACTTGGTCCCTATTACTGGATAGCCTTTAGGCCTTGGAACCAAGTCCCAAACTCTACATCTCTCAAACTGATTGAGCTCCTCTTGCATTACAATAATCCAGTGAGGATCTTGCTCTACATCAGTTATGGATTGAGGCTCAACTTGAGAGAGAAAACAGGTATGCATTACATCATGGTTGAGTTGATGCCTTGTCTGTACACCTACTAACATGTCTCCAATCACTTGAGATCTAGGGTGATTCCTTAATGTGACAAAATCAGATGGTGTAGTTGGTTCAACAACAACATTTGGAATGAATTCCTCTTGTGGAATTACATCTTCCGTTGGAGGAAGTTCAACTGCTTCCACAGTTTCTTATTCACTTTCTTCATCACATTGTGGAGGAGGATGTGATATAACCATTGGTGTAAGGTTTAGTTCATCCATTTTCTCACACAAGTGAGGTACCTACAATAACTCATTGGTAGAAATTTCTTTCTCCTTACAATACATATTAGCTTCATCAAAAGTTACATGCACAGATTCCTCAATTTTTAAAGATGATTTATTGAACACCCTATAAGCTTTGCTGACTTAGGAATATCCTAAAAATTCCCATTGCAGCCTTTGCTTCAAATTTTCTAATATATTTCTTGTCATTGTTATGAATATAGCATATAAATCCAAATACTTTAAAATAGGTTGACTTTAGGTTTCTTCCCTTTCAGTAACTCATAAGGAGTCTTATTTTTAAGCTTGTGTATAAGACTTCTATTCAGCACATAATTTGTGTGCTTACAGCCTCTGCCCAAAAGGATAGGGGCAAATAAGCATCTGCAAGTAATGCGCCTGTAGATTCAATTAGTTTTCTATTCTTCCTTTCAGCAACCCCATTTTGTTGAGGTGTTCTAGGAGCTGTGAAGCAATGTCTGATACCTTCTTTCCTACAGAACTCTTGCATAAGAACAGACTCAAACTCAGTACCATGATCACTTCTGATCAATGCAACTGGAGTAGAGTACTTAATTTGTATGTTCTTGAGAAAATCTGTAAGAACCATAAAGGTATCTGACTTAGATCTCAGAAAGAATACCCAAGTAAATCTAGAAAAGTCATCTAAAATCACTAAAGTATAAGATTTCCCTCCTAGGCTTTGTACAGCTATAGGGCCAAAAAGGTCCATATATAGTAAGTACAATATACTAGGCGAGTCACTTTTGTTTAATGTTTTAAAACAAGATTTAGTTTGCTTACCTAACTGACAAGCCCTGTAAAGACTTTCCTTCTTATATGGGTAAGAAGGCAATCCTCTAACAAGGTTGTCTTTAGAAAGACTAGCTATGTTTCTAAAATTTACATGACCTAATCTTTTATGCCACAAATCATTTTGATTGCTAACAAGATTAAATAGACAGATTTCTGAACTGGTAGATTTAAAGTTTACTAAGTATATGTTACCTTGTCTAATTCCATTTAAAATAGTTTGATAGTTTGCAGAAATAATACATTGAGATTCAGAAAAGCAAACCTGATAACCTAAATCACATAACTGACTTATGGATATAAGGTTATGCTTGAGACCATTAATATATGCCACATTTTTCAAAGTGACATCTCCACTTTTGAAGTCTCCCTATCCTTCAGTCTGTCCAAAACTTGAATCTCCAAAGATGACTCTTGGACCAAGTTTAGCCTTGAAGTTGATGAGGCTGTCCTTGCATCCAGTTATGTGCTTAGAGCACCCACTATCCAGATACCACTTATTTTGAGTGATAGGATAGGTCTTTACCAACAATGAAACAAATTAAAAGTTCTTGACCCAGGTAACCTTGGGTCCTTGTTTCTTCTCAAATGAAAAATTGGATATAAATGAACATTTAGGTTGGCTCTTATAACCTAAGGGGTGACATCTTATAGGAGGAATTATCCATTGGGTGAATGGGTTGATGTTCTCCCTATGTTGGTTAGGTTTAATGTTACAGTTTCTGTTGGAATTTAAGTTTCTGTAATTACGATCTGGGATCGACGAATTTTGGTGAGTTCGTCGACCTGAGCTCAACGAATTGGAATGAGATCTATGATCTCTGCTCGAAGAAGGAAAGTATTCATTCTCAGGGCGCCAATATTGTCGATCTCTGGTTGATGAACCATACTTGTTTCGTCGATCGTAGATCGAAGAATTTTTATTATTATGGTTTGTGTTCAGAGTTCGTCGTTCCGAGGTCGACGAACTGTTCACGTTTCATCGATCTGAGTTCGACGAAAACCGCTGAACATTGTTATATCTATTGGTTTTTTTTGTTCTTAGATTTTGTTTTAATTTCATTTGTTTTAGTACTTCATTAACCTTGTTAACCTGTTCAGTGTTCTTCTTGCCTTTATCAGAAATGAAATTTACAGGTTTTGATAGATTATTCTTCTAGATTAGAGGTGGTTCACTAGATAAGGCACCTAGTCCTAGTTTACAGTTATTTGTCCTAGAATTTAAGGTACTGGTGATATCTAGTAATTTCATGCTCCTCCATTTAGAGATTCCTCTAGTTTCTTGGCCTTACTTAGTTCAATTTTTAGAAAAACTATTTGTTCATTAGCTGAATCTAGTTCAAGTGACATTTTTGTATTTTCAACAATATATTTATCTTGATCAGTTAATTTCTCTCTAATAAGTTTGATTTCCTTCTCAGATCTTTTTAAGTCTAAGAAAAGATTTTTAAATTAAGATTTAAATTCTTCTGATTCAAAATCATAGGAAGCAATTACTTGATCTTCAGCAGATATGATTCTTCATTATCTGAATATTTAGCATCTGATTTGCTGCTGCAGGCATCAATTGCCATTAGGCAAACTTCCTTTGCCTTTTTCTCTTCTTCATCATCACTGGAGCTGGAAGAGGATTACTTTTTTTCTGTATTACTCCAGGTCTCAGCAACAAAACCCTTCTCCTTCCTCTTGTGCTTGCTTGAGGAGGGTTTTCTATGATGAGTTCTTCTTAACTCTTTTTCTCTTCTCCTATCTTTCTTTTGAGCTTCTGGAAACTCAGAGATGCAGTGTCCTGGCTTCCTGCAACCAAAACATATAACTTCTTTTGAAGGAGTTTTGCCATACCTTGGTTTGTCATCTTGTCTAGATGACTTCCTTCTGATGTCCTTCTTTGCCATTTTGAAAATCTTTTGGCAAATAGACTCATCAGTTCTTCATTGAATAGAGTCCCTTTAGAGTCCTCAGCAACATTGAAAGTAATGTTATGCTCCTTCCTGGTAGGTGTTGGAGTCTTTATTTTAGCTGCTGCTTCTCTGGTCTTCATCAGTTGCTCATATGATTTGAGCTTTCCAAGGAGAGACTCAGTTGATATCTTAGTCAAGCTTCTGGCTTCTTTGATAGGCCAGATCCATGAATCCCATGTGCTGGGGAAGCACATAAGGATCTTATCTTTCACTTCAGTCAGGGTAATTTCCTTGTCTAAGGTCCTTAGCTCACTGATAATTGAGCTTAGCCTATTATACATGTCACTAACTGACTCAACTTCTTCCTTCTTGAATTTCTCATACTGAGAGATGAGATTGGATCTTCTGTCCTTTCTCTCATCAGTAGATCCAACCACCATCTGGTTTAGGGAATCTCAGATGGCTTTGGCTAAAGTTCACTCAGCCACTTTCTGAAAAATGTCATCAGACATAGTCTGAGCTAAAATGTTTATGGCTCTTGCATCTGTAATCTTGGCTTTCTTCTGGGCATCTATCCACTCAGGTGGTGGAACAACATGCGTGCTTGAAGTAGAAGTTGAAGTAGTTGATGTAGTAGGAGGTCCTGTCAAGATAGAGTTAAATATATCATCATCAATAGAATTCATGTACAACTTAATATTGCCTTCCAGATGGAAAACTTATTCAAGTTGCATACTGGAGGTCTGGTGCTTGCATAATCCTTGTTTTGTGCCATTGTGATAGAGAATAGTTGGGAAGAGGATAATATGATCTAACTTTATCTCAGTTCAAGTGTTAACTTGTACAACCAAACAAAAACACCCTCTGATACCAATTGAAAGAAGGGTGTTAGGTCAAATTACTCTAGAGGGGGGGGGGGGTGAATAGAGTATTAAAACTTTGGCTCTTTTTCTAGATTATATCAGAGTAAATATAGTGATACCATTTATTAGTTAAGGAATGAGAAAAACTAAGCTAAACAATTCAGCAATCATAAGCACAGAATAAACAAATGAAAAGGAGCAACCAGAGGACACAAGAAGTTTATAGTGGTTCCCCTAAACCTGGGTACATTCACTCTTCCACCACCCTTGGTAGGAATCCACTAGCAGGTTTTGATCAGGTGATTGCCACCACAAGATCTGGTTCAGGTAGATCAGGAAACCCTTCAGGCTTTTGATCAGGTGCCTAAAAACCAACTTCAAGTCTTTTGGAGGGAGACTTGTCAACCAAACTAACTTTTGAAGGAAGCTATAACCCTGTACAATGGGATGGAAAATTTTGATGGAAGTCTTCTCTTTTCTCAAATATAACTGAGAAGACTATGTGGATTCTTCTGATGTCAAAGCTCCTTCTTAGAGGTAGAATGTTTCTGAAAGAACAGATCTTTGCTAAAGGGTGAGTAGGTCTTCCGCTTGATCTGCCAAGATCCAGGGAATCCAGTAAAAGATTTTGAAAGGAATGTCTCTAAAGATTTATGGAACAGAGGTTGAAGAAGACTCTTGATTTTGATGATTTGTTCTTCTTCAAACTACAGTGATGGAGGAGAATTAAAAAGCGTTGAGAGCGTCGAGTGCTTGTTCAGAATTTCCTATTCAATGCTTCTCGATTTCTCTTCCTATTTCTGTAACTGTCTTTCTTCTGTTGTATTTCTCAAAGAAGAGAGAATTACTTTTATTCCATAGCTGAAAAATTCTCTTTGAATTTTTTAATTTTTTCCATAAATGTTGGCTGCTATGGGGAATAGAAAACGGCTGGAATAATAACATTAATGAGTTTCCCAACTGTTCTTGATAGAATAAGCAAATATTTATTCTGAAGAATACAACATTTAATTCAGCCAAATAACAGCTATATTCAGAAGAATATTTGCATTAAATGCTCAGAATAATACTGCTAATAAGGAACAGAAGAGGGAAGGACTCATTTTGGAACTACACAGAAAACTTCAAACGTAAAACATAATTCGTCGACCTGAGATTAAAGATCGTCGACCAGGGAATTCAAGTTCGTTGACCTGTGCTCTGCAATCTGTTAACTGGGAATAACTTACCAAATCTGCACTCTGAGTTCGTCGAACTGAGAAGTTGACAGAAGAAAACTAAGCGTCAACCTGATCTCTGAGAACGTTAAGCTCAACTTAGAGAATTAACTCTGAGTTCGTCGATCGGAGATCGACGATCGTCGAGCTGAGTTCGAAGAATTTCAAACTGATCACTGTCTTCTGAAAGCTGCTAAAACTGATTCTCTAAAGTCCACTTTTGGATTGTCCAAGGATGTAGAACTAATCAAGACTTAGCCTAAACTCTAGGACTACTACTCATGACCCTAGCTATACAATATTAGGTCACACTCAGCCTAAGTTAGTGAACCTAGCCCAAATCCAACTAGGGATCTAATAGAGTGAACTGGCTTCACTCAATTCTTATGGCCTTAGTCAAATTCTGCTTTATTCTTAGGCTCTAACTACAGCAGCTTGACTCAAAGCTTTTTTATCTCGGCATTGACTGAACTGGCTTCACTCAACGCTTCTGGACTTGGTGAAATTCTGTCTTTCCCTCTAACGTTGAATGTTGGATCATGTCTCAATGCTATCTGTCATTTGGCGTTGAGTGAACATGCTTCGCTTAACGATTTTGTACTTAGATAGATTTTCTAATCTATCTCCTTTGGCTTTGACAGAATCTATATGGCGTTGAGTGAACTGGCTTCACTCAATGCTTCTGGAATAAGAAATTTTTCTGTTGACAGAATCTCTATGGCTTTGACAGAGTAGTCATTACTCAACGCTTATTACTATATGGCGTTGAGTGAGTTTACATCACTCAACGCCTGTAGACTTGGGATATTTTCCACTTGCTAATTCTTGGGCTTTGACTATCCACACCTTTCTCAACACTATTCGGCGTATAGCATTGAGTGAGCTTACTCCACTAAACGCCTGTAGACTTAGCCACTTTTTTGACTTTATCAGCTGTTCTTCTTAACATCCGACATTGAGTGAGCTTGCTTCACTCAACGCCTGTGGAGTTAGAGTAGTTTTTCTGTCCAGTTGTCTTCCTTATGGCATCTGGCATTGAGTGAGCTTGCTTCACTCAACGCCAGCGGACTTAGGAAAATTCTTTCCTTTCCACCAGCCTACTTGAGTCCACTTGTCCAATTATTGTGATAAAGACTAACCTGCATGCATGAACTGAAACACACATAAAATACACCTTGTGTGTATGTCATTGACATGTTTGACTTCTTATAAATTTGGGATATTTTGATCAATAAAAACAACAATATCCCCCTATTTGAAGAAGTCAGAACTCATATTCAAATAATTCACATTACATAGTCAATGATATACACAATATATACAATAATATATCAATGATACCAATTGAACAGAGGTTAAGGAAGGTTACCTACTCCTTAGCAATATATCGTGAGCATCACTTACTCCCCATGTTTTGCTGTAAGGTGTCTGTCATCACTTGAATGCCTTGATCACTTCATTTTCTCCCTTATATGGGAACAACTCTTTCTCCCCTAGGTCTGTTGCATGATAGTGATCATCTCCTTGTCCATTTGATGCCACTGACCACTTGATCAACCTTTTATATTAAGATAGATACATTCCTTCTCCCTTGATACCACATGTCCTTCACATGTCCTTCTCTCCCACTTTTTGACTTCTATAGAATAGTTAGGGAGGACCTGGCCTGTCTAGAATTTCTTCTCCCTCTATCTGATTTTAGAGGATGCCATTTGTGCAACTACTATCTTTCTCGTTTCATGAGGCTGAATCTGCTCCTACAGCTGCTGGACTTGCTCCCCCTTAATAGAAGCATCATTTTACTGATGCCACTATGAAATCTTTATCTCTTACAAGAAGAATAATACCTGCACCACAATTAAAACCATAGGGAGTAATTGAAGCTAGGCCAAGTTCAACATACCCAACTCAAACTTGAAGGTGTTAAACTTTGCTTCATCTAGTTGCTTAGTGAAGATATCAGCCACTTGCTTGTCTGTGGGGACAAACTCAAGACTGATGTCTTCCTTTTCCACATGCTCCCTAATAAAATGGTATCTAAATTCTATGTGCTTAGTCTTATTGCGTGAGACAGGATTCCTAGTAATAGAAATAACACTAGTAGAATGACAATAGAGAGGAGTTCTATTTATCTTAATGTTATAATCCTGAAGCTGATGCTGGATCCATGGTAGTTAAGCATAATAGCTGCCTGCTGATATGTACTCTGACTCCGCAGTTGATATAACCACACTTGTTTGCTTCTTGCTACTCCATGACACAAGCCTTTCACCTAAGAACTGATAGGTACCTGAAGTAATTTTCCTATCTTCTTTGCAGCTTGCAAAATCTGCATCTAAAAAGCCTGTTAGATTAAATTCCCTATTCTTAGGGTACCCTATTCCAAGATCTGGTGTGCCCTTAAGATACCTCAAAATTCTCTTTGCAGTAGAGTAATGAGATTCTTTAGGGCATGCCTGATACCTAGCACAGACACATGTAGCATACATGATATCAGTGCTACTAGGAGTCAGGTATAGAAGGGAGCCAATTATCCCTCTATAAAAGTTTCATCATCAGGTCTCCCTAATTCATCTTTCTCTATAGGCATACTTGACCCCATGGGAGTTTTCATGGTGGAGGCATTCTCTATATAATATTTCTTAATCAACTCTCGGGTAAACTTGGACTGGGATATGGACAAGCCATCATCAGTCTGTCTAACTTAGAGTCCCAAGAAGAACTTGAGCTCACCAATACTACTCATCTCAAACTTCCCTTGCATAAGTTTAGCAAATTTCCTTCAAAGATTATCTTTAGTAGATCTAAAGATAATGTCATCAACATATATCTGGACTAGGATGATCTTGTCCTTAGATTCCCTTAGGAATAGGGTCTTGTCTATCTTCCCCCTTGAGAATTTGTTCTCCAGGAAGAAGTTAGACAAAGTCTCATACCAAGCTCTTGGGGCTTGCTTCAACCTATATTGAGCTTTCCTAAACCTATCAACAAAATTAGGAGAATTAAGGTCAACAAAACCTGGTGGTGATCCACATATACTTCCTCTTTTAAGTCCTCATTTAGGAAGGCTGACTTCACATCCATCTGGTAGACTTCGAATTTTTGATAGACAGCAAATGCAAGGAAGAGTCTTATTGCTTCCAATCTGACTACTGGGACAAATATCTGGTCAAAATTTATCCCTTCTTCTTGCATGTATCCCTTAACAATAAGTCTTTCCTAGTTCTTCACTATAATGATATTTTCATCAAGTTTATTCCTGTAAATCCACTTGACTCCAATGACATTATGTTCTTTAGGTCTGGGAACCAGTTTCCAGACTTGACATCTCTTGAATTGGTTCATTTCCTCTTGCATTGATCCAATCAAGAATTGGTCTTTGATTGCCTCTTCAAACTTCTTGGGCTCTTCTTGAGACAGAAAACATGAGTAGAGAGATGTGTTGATACTCTTTCTTCTGGTCTGGACTCCATGGCTTGCATCAACCATGATTTGGTGGGATGGATGGTCCCTCAAATGTCTGACAGTTGGAGGCATTCTAGCTTCAGCATTTAGATCTTCATTTTCTTTATCTGGCTGGTCTTCAACCACTTCAAGTATGCCTTGTCCTTGTTTAGGAATGATCAGTCCATCAGCTTTATCAGATAGTTGGAGCAGCTTCCTTGATGGTTAGCTTGTCTATCATCAACTCTGTACCTATAATACTAGAAGAGGAGCTAGTCAGCTCAATGTTATTCATGTTGGATTCATCAAAGACTATATACAATGACTCTTCTACAACTTGACTAGTTAAGTTGTTGATTCAATATGCCTTACTATGAATGTTGTACCCTACAAAGATCCCTTCATAGGACATGACATCAAACTTATTTATATGGGATTATCCATTGTTAAGCACATATCACTTGCTACCAAAGATCCTAAAATAACTCAGGTTTGGTTTTCTGCTCTTCAAGATCTCATAGGGAGTCTTCTTGTGGCTCTTGGTGATAGAAGCCCTGTTAAGGACATGACATATAGTGTAAACTGCCTCAGCCTAGAAGTATTCTAGGAGAGTTGAGTCACTTATAATGTTCTACCAACCTCTTTGAGAGTCCTATTTTATCTCTCAGCAATCCCATTTTGCTGGGGTGTTCTAGGAGAGGAGAACTCTTAAAGTATCCCTTGCTCCTCACAGAACCTTGTCATGCACTCAGACTAAAATTCAGTCCCATGATCACTTCTTATTTTGACCATAGTACTATTAAATTCATTCTGAATTTGCTTGACAAATGTCTGGGAGACATCATGGGTTTCATATTTCTTCCTTAGAAAGAACACCCAGGAAAATATGGAATAATAATCAACAACCACAAGGGTGTAGACTTTCCTACCAAGACAATGAACTGTAATAGGTCCAAACAAGTCCATATGCAGGAGGTACAAGCACCTAACCGAGTCTTTGGTCTCAATGCTCTTAAAAGAGGTCTTGGATTGTTTGCCATTTTGGTATGCAGAGCAGATAGCCTCCTTAGTGCATTTCAACTTGGGACCATTTCTAACTAGCTCTTTAGTAAAGAGCTTGCCTATGGTTCTATAATTCAAATGGGCTATCCTCTTGTGCCACTAGAACAAGGAAGAGGCTTTCTCATCTGCAATAAGGCATACAGAGGAGTCCTTACTTAAGCATAGGAAATCTAATAATACATATTTCCACTCCTAGTGCCTGTTAAGATGACCTCTTGATCACTTAACCTTCTAATCTGGCACTCATCCTTATGGAATACTATGTCATAGCCCAGATCACAGAGTTGGCTAATTCTTATCAAGTTGTGTTGTAACCCTTCCACATAGGCTACTTCTGTTATGGTGACTATGCCATTAGAGATCTTACCATAACCTCTAGTCACTCCTTCTTCTGAGCTACCAAAGATAACCTTGGGTCCATTCTTTACTGGAGTATATTACTTCAGCATGCTCCTTGTTCCAGTCATGTGCCCTGAACACCCACTGTCTAAGTACCATATGGAGGTATGGGTACTTGGACTAACCTGCAAGACATAAGTCTGTTAACCTTAGGACCCAAACTTTTTTTTGGCTCTAGGTACATGTTAGGCTGAAAATAAATATGCCTGCCTACAGCTTTTCTGACAGGTAAGCCAACATTACCTCTCTGCACACTATAATTGTGCCAGTAATCAATGGCATAGTGGCCTACTTTGCCACAACACCAACACTCATGGATATTATATCTTCTTTTATGAGCAGGTCTAGTGGATGTATTAATAGCAGCTCTTGGTCTAGAAGGTGCAACAATAGTCCTCTTCTTTTGTTTCCCAGCCTCAGTCTGATTAATGGTGGGTTTGGCAGTTGAAGTGCTTGGGATATCTTGAGCCCTACTAGCAGCTGCATTCTTTTAAGAAAGCCCACTCTTGATGGCCCCTGAGATGCCCAAATCAGCTCTACTAACAGACTTGCCCGTATTCTTAGAGTGGGTTGGAATATTCTGAGGAAAGTTTGCAGCTTTACCCATGAGTGAGGGGGCTAGTGCACCAAAAATAAATGGTCCATGGTGGGCTATTTGAATTTCCTCATGAGCTACCTTAAAGGCACTTGCCCCCCGAGCTATATCTACCACCATAGTGGTTAACATCTTTATCCACCCTAATGGATCTACCATTCTTCCAGTGACCTTAAATTCTTTCTTAGTCATATTTATTAGAAGGTAGCAGTACTCTATTGAATTGAACAGGAGTCTTGGAGACTAGTGGCTGCACAGTAGCTTTGCCCTTTCCCATGGGATTGGCAACTCTTATTCTTCCCTTGAGGCCCAACCCCTTCTTACCCTTTTGGGAGGAGAAGGAGTTTATCAAGGGCAGCATTAAACTTGGCTTAAAGTAGCTAGCCACTATCCTCCTATCCCTCCCAAGCAATTCTTCTAAGTCCCTTATTCAGTTCTCCTGGTACTCAATGGTGCCTATTTGAATGAAGGAAGAGGTTTTTAATTCACTGATTTATTCAATTTCAGATCCATTAATTCTGCATGCTGGGAAGCATCAAGATGAAGGGAGGATATTTCCTTAGCCTACTTATTGGCTAGCATCCTGCTTTTCTTAAAAGCATATAGCAAGACACCATACTTGTCAATAATTGAATGGACATCTTCCTCTGATTTAGACCCATCTTCATCACAAGATTTAGATGCCTCTTAATCCGGACTGGTTTCATAGCTTGTTTCAAGGGAGTGGCTAGAATAAGAATACACCTTTGATGGGCCAGGCTGATCCTGGTAGGATACTTCATCTAACATAGCATTAGACCATGATAGAAGCTATCATCTTCATCATCATCCACCTTTGACTCACTGTCTGACTATGATAGAGGGGCCCTGATTCCTATCCTAGCAGCAGGAAAGTCTTCGTCCATATCAAGAACTATAGCAAGCAACCCGATATATGCTTCTTCTTCTGACTCTGAGGAGGAAGAGTCAGTCCAGCTCTTTTACTTCTTAGCAATGAAGGATTTCCCCATCTTGCCTTTTTACTGGTGGTCCTTCTCACCAGATTCCTTTCTTTTGACATGACAGTCGACTATTACATGCTCTGGCTAATACAAAGGTTATTAGTGAACACAACCTTGTGTTCACCATCACACAATTAACTAATGCTAATCAGATTATGTTGAAGTCCTTCAATATAAGCTACTTTAGCAAAAGTGATATCTCCAATTTTGATTATATAATAACCTTTGGTCTAACCATAATTAGAATCACCAAACACTACCTTGAGAGTATTTTTGTCCTTGAAATTAACTAGCATTTCTTTTTATCCAATCATATGTCGGATCATCCACTATCCAAATATCACAGCTGATTTGTGGAAGGACGACCTTTTTCCTGCACATGAGATTAAACTTTAGTTGGGATCCAGGTTGCCTTGAACCCATTACTTCTTTTTCCTTTATAAGGAGTGATGAAAGTACATGTTGTCCTTTCTAATACCCCTTGGGATAAAAGGGTGTTGGTATATTAAACCAACAACTTTTAGTTTTATGTCCTTTAATAAAGCAATTAAAAAAACATCCTTTACAGAGTATTTTTGATAAGAATAATGACTTTACAGGGATATGCATTGAGTTGAAGTCGATGCAATGTTTGGAATACATCGATTTGAAGTTGACGTTTCACAAAAGTTGCATTGATATGAAGTCGATGCATGTTCCTTACTTATTGAAACTACTTATTTTTGTTTCTTTTTTATCATTACTTGTTTATCTACAACACTTTTTTCCTTTGAATTTACTCTTATCATTATTAAAACTTGTTGCTTTTTCTAGATAGTCATTATGAACTATTTTGGATGGTACTTCCTTTACTTTTATAAATGATGCAAGATTTTTCCAAGCAGGTATATTATTAATTGCTACTATCTTATGAGGATTTGTTCCTAATACCAAATGATCAAACCTTTTCTTAAGGTTTTAAATAATATTCTTAAGTTGATGACTCCTTCCATTCAAGGAGTCTTCAAAGAATTTTTTACTTTGATAATTATTCTTTTAATAAAGAGTTTTCTTTAGTTAACTTAATTACTTGTTCCTTCAGGTTATCTATTTCAATTTTTAAAAGCTTATCATGTTCTATTTGTTCATTATCATCAGGACAATCTTTATATAGTTTTAATTTTTGCCTTAATAATTTAATTTCCTTTCTAATTCTATTTGATCCATACAAAATTCTCTAAAGCACAATTTAAATCCTTTTGAGGAAAAATGTACATTATCAAAATAATCAAATACTTCATTTGTCTCATGATCTAATTCTTTCTATAAATCCATGAGACATGCTTCTTCAATAGCAGTTTCTTCTTCATAATTTTATAAAGAACTGGATTCAAAACTTGTTTCACTCCAGGTTTAAGCAAAAAAACTTTTCCCCCTTTTCTTATCCTTTCTCTTCTAGTTTATCTTTTTATGATCCTTGGGACTTGATCATTACTTTTATTGATCTAGACATTCAGGTGCTATATGTCCAGCCTTTCTGCATAAAAAACAAATTATCTCTTTATAGGGAGTCTTATCAAACTTTGGTTTGCTAAAATTTCTCTCTTCTCCTAGAGCTTTCTGACTTTATCCATCTTCTCAATCTCATTGCCAGAAGATTTAATATCTCATGTTCTGAAATAGATGGTTCATCGTTAGTTGATAGTTTTAACTTCAAGACAACTTAAACACCTAGAGGGGGGTGAATAGGTTCTTTTCCTTGGTTTAACTTAAGGCAGAATTTAACTTCAGTTCTTTAATATAAATCATATATCTCTATAGTTAACACAGCACATGCAATCACAGAATCTAAAATAACACAAGTATCACAGATTGCAGAGAGATTTATAGTGGTTCCCCAAGGTCTGGGTACATCCACTTTCCCCCTTCACCTATCTAGCAGTGTGCTAGATTCGGCCTAACTTCTTCCTTCATCTCAGATCCACAGATCTTACAGCTCAGAACCCTGAAAGGTTCCTATAACTCAGAACCCTATAAGGTTCCTACAACTCAGGCTCACAGCCCTACCTCAGCCTTGCCATAAGGCCTAATACTCAGAGAATCAATTCTCCTACACTCAGCCTTTATAACATAGGCTTACAACTCAGATCTTTGAAAAGATCCTACAGAATTTGATAAGTAATTTGATGATCTCTTACCCTTGTTGAGAGAGAAAGGATAAGAGGATTCTTGATCAGTTTCTTGATGAGACGGATGACTGAAATAAACCTGTGCTTAGCTTTCTTCAAAGCTTATTGAATCTGAACTTAGTTGGGTTGATCTCCTTTGAAGTTGACTGACTTCCAGCTTCCTTCTTGGATTCCAGATATGGATCTGGATCTTCTTAGTTGATAAGTTCTGGATCTACTTCTTAAGAAACTTGTGATTGTCTCCTTCTTGACCTCAAAATAGCTGGAGCTCTCTCTCCCCAAATCTTCTGAAGTTTCTTCTGAATTCTGGAATGAATTCTCCTTAGACAAAATCTGAGTGGATGAACACTACAGAATGTCTTCTTAGATCTTCTCACGAAGATCTTCTTCTGTGACATGCACTTTCTTGATCAGAGATCAATCTCACAATAGTTGTTTTAGTTGTGTGTATGATCCTCATTTTTCTTCTTTTGAATCCATCTATATATAGACTTCATCCAAGGTAACCGGCTAATCCGGTTTCTAACTAACTTCTGACAAGTCTGACAGCTTCAGTAAACCTGTTGTAACTTACAGCTGTCAAGTCCACAAATAGTTCTTGAGCCTTTATCTCTGTCAGCAAAGCGTCGAGATTGACTGTCTTAAAGTGTCGAGACAATATGTCAATTTGTGTCGACACAAGTGACTTAAGTGTCGACACAGACTTTGGTGATGCCGACATAGCTGCCTTGATGTCGACACAGCTTCTTGACACTGCATCTTGAGAATGTGTCGACACTTATTATGTGTGTCGACACAATGACTTCTTCACTCTACAGCAATCAACTATGTTGAAACTCTGTTGTGTGTCGACACAAGTCCTATGTGTCGACAGAGTTATTGTAGACTAAGAATTCTATGTGTCGACACTTCCTCCAGGTGTCGACACAGTTGATGTTGACTCTGCTTCTGTGTGTCGACACTGCCTCCCGGTGTCGACACAGTTGATGTCGACTAAAATCTTCTGTGTGTCGACACAGTTTCTTCTTGTGTCGACACTACTTCTCCAAGTGTCGACACATGGACTTAGAAACTTTTTCCTGCATTTTAGCCAATACTTATCCTGCACATATAAACTCAAAATAACATCAAATACACCTTGATGTATATCATTGAGCTAAGTGAGGCTTCTCCAAATCAGGTACACATTTTCCAATGTACCCAACAATCTCTCCCTATTTGGAGAATTCATAACCCTTTTGTCAATGATATACACCACTTATGATAAATAAACATGATGATGTGTATAAGCATTTTTAACAGGGTAACTTATAAACAAAACAAATATCAAAATCACATCACAGAATAAGGATGCAAACTAAATGAACATGGAACATTGTTTTGTTTATTATCTCAAAAAGTTTCTTAACACTGTTTACATAGATTTCTTTAAAACTAAGAATTACATAGTTCTAGAAACATCTAGTAAAACTAAACTAAGGCTAGGCTGGCTCCTTGATGACTATTCCTTTTCTTGATTTAATCTGAGCTTGCACAGAAGGTTCTGTATCTTTAATGAGCTTCTTGCCTTTCAAATAAGCCTTCTTTTGAGCTTCAGCCTTAATCCTTTGCCTTTCAAAGTAATGAAAAGGCTTAGGGAAATACTTGCTAGGCTCCTGTGCATCAGGAGGTAGCTTCCAAATCTTGGCCTTCCTTCTGTACTGAACTATGGCTTCTTGCCTGGCCTCATACTTCTGCCACTCCTGCTCATTATACCATTTACCCCTTTCATGAACTTGGTCTTTGATAGCTTTCTAGGCAGTTAATATGATATTTCTAGACGTGGGGCTCCATTGCTCAAAATTAGGTTTTAACTCTGCCTGCTCTTTAAATCTTTTCTTTGATAATTGAGCATCTTGCTGAGCTTTCAGACCATCTTCTGGCATATCTACCTTTTCAATAATAACATTAGTAACTGGTTGTGGAGGGCTGTATATAGACTGAACATATTGATGTATCATCTCAAGATCTGCAGGGGGATAAATGACTTGGGTAACCTCAGGTTGATCACCTTCAAGTTGAGCTTGTTGCACACCTGTCTCAGCCAGATTATCATCATCACATAAGGTTGGATATCCTAGAGTGGCTCTAATGCTATTGGTTACCCATTTGGCATGATTAGAGCCAGCATATACTATCACCCTCTCCCCCTTTATGACTTGTCTGGCAACATGTTCTTTCAAATCATCTTTTTGAAATCTGATTTGCCCATCCAGGTAATTGACACCATCCTTAAAAAATGGCTTTAACTTTTTAAGCTGATTAGAAATTGTTTTCTGAGAAGTTATAATAGTTGTCTTAAAGGAATCCAAGGCTTCCTGTAGCTTCTTATCAAATTCTTCTTTCTCCTTATTTCTTGCCTCAGTCACTGCAATAACTATTTTCCTTACTTCAGTGACTATCTCATTGTGAGATTCAGTCAGATTGTCATTCATTCTTATTTGATTTTCAAGGACATAGCCTTGTTTGACAGCAATATCATCCACTTGTTTCTTGATTTCAGCGTGTTGCTTTACTAGAAAGACTACAGCATTGCCCCCCTTGTGGAAGCAATCTGTCATTTCTTTCTTATTCTGGTTTACCTCAAATCTGATTGACTGTATGTCTTGGGCTAGATCAAATTGAAGAGCCTTATGGCTTTCATCATATTTTTCAAGAGCCAATCTCTGCTCATCAAATTTCACTTGTAAATCAACCAAGTATTTGCTGTAATCAATCTAAGGGGCTGGTTGTGAAGTAGTTGCTTGCAAAGCCTTCTTATAGTTCTGGCTTCTCCTCTTAAAAACCATCAGTTTTCTTTTCTTTAGACTTGCTATCTCCTCATCCCCAGAATCAGAGGAACTGTCAATATTTACTCTTTCTTTGGGACTAGGAGGCATCTACTTTTCATTCCTAAGCTCCACCTTCTCAAGGTTAACTTGCTCCCCCTCAACTGCTGCTCCCTCTATGTCAGGAAATAACTCTTCCAGAGTGAACTCTTATTGAGTGTGAACTGCTTTTTCTGGAGCATCAGCAACGAAAGATGTATCCTCCAGGATCACATCTAGTGCTGGACTATTGACATGAGGAATGTCAATAATAGATTGTGAATCTATTTCACTTTCCAAGTGAAGTCTTTTTTCCCCTTGTCCTTTTGCAGAAACTGACTCCCCCTGCACTTGTGCATTCTCAGCATTGTCCTGTACTTGTATAATATCTAGCTCCCCCTTCACTTATGCACTAGTTGTGTCCTCCTGCACATGATTATGATCAGTAATCTCATGGACTGGAGATTTTCCTACAGTCTCCACATCAGGTATGTCCTTTGAGAGGACCCTATCCCATCGGGATATTATCCTGATATCCATCCTTCACATATGATTTATCTTAGTTCCTGGAAGCTAATGTAATACCTCTGGAATTGCTCCAGCCAGGTAGAAGCTCATTAATCTAGCCAAATTAGGCTTTTTGATTCCTTCTTTTATCTTCTCAAACAGAACTGTAGACCAGTCTGTATTAATCTTATAGATTATCCTTGTCATCAGACTGAACATAAAGGTAGATAGCCTATCATGTCCTCCTGGTATACAGTAAATCACCTTCCATACTACTTCAGATAGAAACTTTCCTTATTGATTCATCCCTTTTCTGTTGATTGCTGCTCCAATCTTCATGGCTGGATCCAATCCACACCACTAAAGGGCCTCCCTTGTCTTTGAGGCAGAGACCTCTTCTTCATCCTGGATTCTTGGAAGGTGAAGAATCTTTCTTAAACTCTTTAGAGTAAGTTTGAATTTATTACCATGAATTGTTGATTTAATCTTCAGTCTAGTGGAATCCACTATTGCAGCTGCATAGAATTCAAATACTTCTTTCTTCCAGATCTTTGTAGGTTCAGAAACAAGAAACTCTAACCCAGAATCAGTAACTAGGGTAATGACCCCTTTTATCTCTATCGCCGCATCATCAAAAGCATTGTGCACCAGCTCATAGCCTTCGTTAATGTTATATTCAATCTTTGGCGCTATTAGAAAGGAGAGAAATCTTGAATTGAGAGAAGAGAGTTTGTCGACACAAGGGTTTAGTCTCGAAAATCTGGTGAGTGTGTCGACAGAATACTTCTCGACCTATATATACCTTTTTAAACAAAGAAGGATAAAAGGCGGGCAAAAACTGTCTAAATGTGTCGACACTGTTGGAAAGTGTCGACACATACTTCTATTATCTCGACCACGGCGATGACTACTATGTGTCGACACCAATTGATGATATGTCAACACAGGACATACTTAGTAGTTCATCAGAAATTCTGTGTCGACTCTTATTGCAAGTGTCGACACAATTTCTAGAGGTGTCAACACCATTACTCTGGTTGTGTCGACACAACTTTTCTGGATGTGTCGACATTTTGTCCCTTAGGTGTCGACACAATCGACTCTGTATCGACACAATTTCCCTGAATTGTCGACACTACTCCTCTATGTCGACACATTATTACTGAATGAGTCGACACAATTTTAGTTAGCCACATATGTTAATCTAACATATGGTCAACATTCATAATTCAATTTTAAATCTATTGAATTTAGTTTCATCTAGAGGCTTAGTAAATACATCTGCAATTTGATAATTTATCTTAACAAATTCTAGTGAGATGTCCTCTTTCTCTACATGTTCTCTCATAAAATGGTATCTTATTTCTATATGCTTGGTCTTACTATGTGAAACAAGATTATTAGCAATAGAAATAACACTAGTAGAATCACAAAATAAAGGTGTTCTACTTACCTGAATACCATAGTCTTCTAGCTGGTGTTGAATCCACAACAGTTGTGCACAGCAACTTCCTGCTGCCACATATTCAGACTCAGCTGTGGATATTGCCACACTAGTATGCTTCTTACTGCTCCAAGATATCAATCTTCCTCCTAGAAATTGACAGGTGCCTGTAGTGCTTTTCCTATCTTATTTACAACCTACAAAGTCTGCAACTGAATAGCCTGTTAGTAGAAAATCTCCATTCCTAGGGTACCAAAGGCCTAGATTAGGTGTGCCCTTAAGATATCTCAAAATTCTCTTTACTATAGTGTAATGAGATTCTTTAGGGCATGCTTGGTACCTAGCATAAACACATGTTGCATACATAATGTCTGGTCTACTAGCAGTGAGATATAGTAGAGAGCAAATTATTCCTCTATACAAAGACTCATCTACAGGCTTACCTGCATCATCTTTGCATAAAGACATACTTGTTCCCATATGAGTTCTCATGGTGGAGGATGATTCCATACCATACTTCTTAATTAACTCCTTGGTGAACTTTGACTGGGATATGGACAAGCCATCATCAGTCTGTCTTACTTGGAGTCCCAAGAAGTAATTAAGTTCCCCAATACTGCTCATTTCAAACTACCCTTGCATAAGTTTAGCAAACTTCTTGCAAATGTTGTTTTCTATAGACCCAAATATTATGTCATCTACATAAATCTGGACTAAGATTATCTTACCTTTGGATTCCCTTAGGAATAGAGTTTTGTCTATTTTCCCTCTTGAGAATTTGTTCTAAATAAGGAAGGTAGACAAGGTTTCATACCAAGCCCTTGGGGCTTGCTTTAACCCATACAAAGCTTTCCTAAGTCTATAAACATAATCTAGTTTAAGAGAATCAATAAAACCTTTAGGCTGCTCTACATAGACTTCTTCTTTTAGATTTCCATTCAGGAATGCTGATTTTACATCCAATTAGAATACCTTGAATCCTTGATGTGCTGTATAGGCAAGGAACATCCTAATTGCTTCCAGTCTTGCTACTGGGGCAATGGTTTGATCAAAGTCGATACCCTCTTCCTGACTATATCCTTTTGCAACAAGTCTTGCTTTGTTCTTCACAATGATTCCATTCTCATCCATTTTGTTCCTAAAGATCCACTTTGTTCCAATGATGTTGCGGTATTTTGGTTTAGGAACTAACTCACAGACCTTGCATCTTTTGAATTGATTCAGCTCCTCTTGCATGGCATCAATCCAATGTGGGTCTAGAATTGCTTCTTCAAATTTCTTTGGCTCCAGTTAAGATAGGAAGCTTGAGCAAAGCACTGTGTTCAAGTTCCTGCTTCTGGTTTGCACTCCATGTCTTAGATCACCAATTATCTGATTTGCTGGATGATCTTTAAGTGTCTAACTGCTGTAGGTAGTCTCTCTTCAGGCTTAATACCTTCTATTTCTTCAATGTGTTCCACCTCTTGGTTTTCTTCAGCTTCTAGAGAATCCTGTACTCCCCCTGGACAGCATCCACCATTTTCTAATTGTTGATCTGCAGTTGAATCTTCTACAATGGAAAGCTTGTCCATTCTCTCTTTTATACCTGTTGGACTGCATGAACTACAAGGCAACTCATTGTTGATCAATCTAGTTTCATCAAATACAATATGTATAGATTCTTCTACAACTTGAGTAATCAAGTTGTAGACTCTATAAGCCTTATTATTATTGCTGTACCCAACAAATATCCCATCTTGGGATTTGGAAGCAAACTTAGTTAAATAAGACTTGCCATTGTTAAGGATATAGCAATTGCAACCAAAGATCTTAAAATAGGATAGATTTGGTTTTCTACCTTTCATAATCTCATAGGGAGTCTTTTTGTGACACTTAGTGATAGAAGCCCTGTTGAGCACAAGACATGCAGTGTTTACTGCCTTAGCCCAGAAATATTTTGGGAGAGAAGTGTCACTCAATAGTGTTCTACCAGCCTCAATCAATGTTATATTCTTCCTTTCAGCAATACCATTTTGCTGTGGTGTTCTTGGTGAGGAGAATTCTTGGAAAATCCCAAATTCTTCACACAGTCTTGTCATACTTTCAGATTGAAATTCAGTGCCATGGTCACTTCTGATTTTGACCACTATACTATCCAGTTCATTCTGAATTTGTTTGACAAAACTATGTAAAACACTTGGGATTTCTGATTTATGTCTCAGAAAGAACACCCAGGAATATCTAGAATAGTCATCTACCACCACAAAAGTGTAGACCTTCCTACCTAGACTATGAACTGGCATAGGACTAAAAAGATTCATATGTAAGAGGTATAGACACCTCACTGAATCCTTGTTTTCAAGGCTATGAAAGGAGGATTTTGTCTGCTTTCCTTTTTGACAAGCTGAGCATATCCCATCCTTTATACACTTAACTTGAGGACCATTCCTCACTAACTCTTTGCTAAAGAGTTGGCCAATTGTTTTGTAGTTAAGATGGGCCAACCTCTTGTGCCATTTGACACAATGAGAGGCTCTCTCATGAGCTACACGACAAATAGGAGAACCTTTGTTATCACACTCAAAATTGAGACAGTACACATTCCTCTTTCTATATCCTGTCAAAATGATCTTTTGATCACTTGACCTTTTGATATGAAATCCATTCTTAACAAATGAAATGTCATATCCTAGATCACTCAGCTGACTTATGCTTATAAGGTTGTGTTTCAAACCCTTCACATAGGCCACTTGAGTGATTGTAATCTGGTTACTATAGATGTTACCAAATCCTTTGATGATGCCTTTTTTAGAGCCACCAAAGATCACTTTAGGCCCATTTATGATAGGCAAGTACTCCTTCAGCAATCCCTTTGTTCCATTCATGTACCTGGAACATCCATTATCTAAGTACCATATGTAAGACCCCCCTCCCGAAACACAAGACACGGCACGAGAGGGGTCTTATGCCCAGAACAGTCGCCTTGCGGTAACACTAGCACTCAGGCTAGCCTGTACCACAAGATGCCTATTCTGCTGGCTACCAACAATATCAACAGATAAATGCCAACCCAACCATAATAATATGAAAGTCAAATCCACACCAAGCATATGTCCATAATATCATAAATAAAGAAGCTACAACAAGCTTCTAATATCAGAGTACGTAAACAGAATTGCCCCGAAGGGCTATAACAAAATCTCTCTCTCACTCACATCTGTAACCGACGGTAGCGATGGTACCGTCCCTTCAGGCCCTGTCACCCTGGCCTGGCTGTCCGTCTGCATAGCTTGCTGCTCCACCTGTAGGGTTTCCTCCTAAAAAGGAAGACGTAGCAACCGTTAGTCAAAAGACTAAGTGGTTTCACATCCGCTCCCCCGGCGACTCCTCGGCACCGGGCGGAGAAAGGAATAAGTACAATATATAAATAACAGTAGTACAATAGGTGAAGTGAGTATACATATTATAAGCAGCAACATCAGTAGTGTATAATAAACAAGCTCTTATTTCAAATCTACGAACTACAGCAGCAAGAGAGTATATAACTAGAACAGTAAGTAACTCAACTTATATGGATGCCCATACAAGCATATAAGTTGAGGGTCGTTCAGCAGAAAGTAACTCATCGTATAGGAGTGCCCATACAAACTTATACGATGAGGGTCTTGTGTATATAATGAAGTGCATTGCTATGTATGCAATGCAATGACACACCCATGCTCAAGCACATGCAATCGCTATGTCGACACAGAATTATAGTTCCCACTATTCGAGCAGGTAGCTAACCTCTCAGGCATCAACCGTCGTGGCCAAACGGCGACAGTGGAGCGGGCATCTCCACTACTAGGCTGGTCTCCACACTACCTGGCCTAGGCCTCCGTACGCCTCCACACTAGGAACACAACAACGGAGCTCACATGCGTACTACGGCTCAGCGGGTTCTCTCGGGTAAATATGCACCAAGATCCTAGCCCTTGACTGGCCTATGGTATGACACGGAAGGAGCCTCGGAAATGAGCAAGAGGACCAAGCCCAACCATTCACTTGGCACGGAAGGAGCCTCGGGACGTGAACACCGAGGAACAAGCCCAACCGCCCAAGGTCTAACTGTCAACTCCCATCGGTGTGATGATTGGCGAGCCCGTAGACCTGCCACACTATCCTTAACCCGGGATTACGACACCGCGTGTCGACTCACACCACATACAATTCCACAATTCCGTGGCATGGAAGGAGCCTCGGAGAAAGCACGAGGACCAAGCCCAACCATCCATCAAATACGGAAGGAGCCTCGGGACGTGAACACCGAGGACCAAGCCCAACCGTCCAATTTTATCCAACTCAACCTCATTCCCATTAGTGACGGTCAACACCGCACTTGTTAACTTTCACAATGTTACCCGTGGGGAGACGACACTCTAAGCATTGGACTATCCATTCCCTTCCATCAATCCATTACACATCCTGGCCATAGTTTTAACCATTTACAAATCCTTCCAAATGAATTCAATATATTATAGATAATGCGCATAATGTTGATCTAACAAATATAACAAAGCCTTTCATTCACTTAGGCTTGATTCACATCTCGACATAGGAATTCAAGTCCTCAAACATCAACCTTCACATTACCTCGGTGATTAACACAAAAGAATTCACCCAACCTCGAGATGAATTGCAACATCTATTCCATCGAATCCAAGTTCATATTATAATCACCTAGAATTATACGTAATCTGGTCAGTAACTTTGACTGAGGATTCCCGTGGCTACAGGTATCGCCCAAAAACGTGCCACCACTCGTTGGAAAGGTAATTTCAAGGGCTACAACTTTTGTGTTTAGTTGAAAGCCCAGATATGGTCACATCATACCAGAAATGCAACTCGAAGTCTGCTGCGTACAGGATACAGAATTCCTGGGCATTAACTTCCAACCGCAGCAGATTCAAATGGACTTTCCCGTGGCTACAGGTATCGCATGGAAACGTCCAACCACTCGTTGGAAAGGTAATTTCAAGGGCTACAACTTTTGTGTTTAGTCGAAAGCCCAGATCCGCCCCTTCTTGCTTAAAAGTAGCCAAGAAGGTCGCTGTGCGCAGAATACAGATTCTGCACGCATCTTAAAGCGAAGTGAACGGCATCCGTTCATCTTTCTCCTTAAGCGATTTTCCCCAAATCGCAACCAGAAGTTCCTCCACCCTTATTCTCCCTCTTGAGGCCATTTCCTCTTCACGAGACCACCCCTATCATCACTTTGAAGCGAGGGGAGGTTGAAGACGACTAAGCTTTAGAGCACATGCTCTTGCATGGCCTTCCTAGAAAGCTTCATCTCACACATCAAGACTCGTTTGAGTCGATGTCTTGCCTAAGAATAACTATAGATCTAGCACCAAGGGAGAGGGGAGGAAACTCACGTCATTTCCGGCGTTTCCTCCGTTGCCGGCCATGGATCGCGTTATTCTTCGTGGCGGCATCCTTGGCTTTGTTAGCAGTGTTCTTCCACGGAAACGACGGAGCTTTTCCTCCAGAATCCGGCTCCGGCGACCCGCGATATCTCCTCTTCCGCTCCCGTCAGTTTGCACGATGACGGATCGGCAAGAACGATCGGGTGCGATGGCTGGGGTTTGGTTTACTCCCTTTTTATATTACATATTAGGCTAAATCCCTTCCGCCACATGTCATTCTCTAATTGGACCGCCCAAATTAGGTCTCATTTGAAGTGACCGGTCCAAGGATCATTCAGCACGAATCCCAAAGTCCGGTTCAGTCCGCCTGAATAAGCCGGCGAATCTGCCTGGGCGAAGAAAACGCCCAAGTAAAATTCGGCGGAAATCAGTCGTCATTCTCGCCGATCGGTGAGAATCGTCAGGTCATTCTCGACGATCGGTGAGAACCGTCAGGTCATTCTCTACGAATTCGTCGGGAATCAACAATAATTCCCGACAATTTTCCCTTAGCCTTTTTACCGGACATCCTGCGTTAATTGCATTGAGTATTCTCAGCGATACTCGACGATCGGTGGGTATAACAGGGGATTCTTGACGATCGGCAAGAATTGCCGAGCATTCTCGCCGAATTTCCCTTAGTCTACTTGCAGCTCTGTGTCCGGCGAGTATCGACCACCGATACCCATCGAATCGGCGAGAATCAATCCTCCATTCTCGACGATCGACGAGTATCAACCTCCATTCTCGACGACTTTTACTTAGTCGAGTTCCCTCATCTCGGCTACTGGTTGGGGTATCCTTGAACCCAACCCTACACTTATTCTATGCACCTGACACCTTGCGTCGGTGCACCCCGAGCCCGAGTTGAGTCTCTTGACTCAGAACACGTGCGAGGGGCCTAGCGCGAATTGGGACGTTACACCATATAGGGGTATGGTCACTTGGACTCACCTTACTAGGACCAGGCTGATCCTAGCACTTGTCTTCTTCTGATATAGCCATCAGTACAATACATTAATGGTCTTCTTGTTCATAGATGGAGTCCAGCAGTTGAATAAACTCATCTTCTTCATCAGCTGCATAAAGACCAATATATGCCTCAGCTTCAGATTCAGACTCTGAAGTTGATTGGTCTGTCAAGCTTTTCTCCTTCTTAGCAACAAAGGATTTCTCCTTCTTTCTCTTTTATTCAGTCTTTCTTTTATCAGCAGACTCCTTTCTTTTGTCAGGACATTCAGCTGCAACATGTCCAGGCTTATTACAGCAGTAGCAAACAATCTTTGATGTTGTAGATTTGCTATGCTTAGACCTGCTCCTGTCCTTCCTTGATGACTTTCTCTCTTTATAATAGTCATCAACTGGCTATGATGTTGAGAGCCTAGATTTCCACTGCTTCTTCTTCAAGAATCTCTGAAACTACCTTGTAAAGGCAGCAAAATCTGCATCTGAATCACTGCTATCCGAATTTTTGTTGTCTGAATTATCTGAGGTAATTTCAGCAACTTCCCTAGGAGGTGATGTAGACATCCTCCTATTCTTTCTAGTGGCTTCAACCTTGAAGGCCACATACTTTTCTTTATGCTCCCCTTTAGCATTTATTTCTTCCTCTTTTCTAGTCATTAGTTGCATTTCATAAGACATCAACTTTCCAAATAAAGTTGGAGGTGAAATATCTACAAGCTTGGCCACTTCCCTAATGGAACAAATTTTGGTGTCCCAATCCTTTGTCAAGGATCTTAGAAATTTGTCATTCAGTTCATATGTACTGAAGACCCTTCCATAAGACACCAGCTCATTAACTATTATATAGAACTTCTTATAGCACTCAGATATGCTGTTTGACTTCCCTTGTTTGAAGCTTTCATATTCTTGATTTAGCATGGACTTTCTATCTTGTCTAACTTCTTCAGAACCCTCCATGTAGACTATCAAAGTGTCCCACATTTCCTTGGTGGTCTTGCAGTGAATCAAATTCTAAAAGGTTGAATCATCTATGACACTTACTTTGATATTCTGAGCTCTTTTATCCATAGTTGCCAGTATAATCTCATCCTTAGTCATCTCAGAAAAATCCTTAGGAGTTCTCTGGTTTGTATCTAGAACAGATACCTTCATTGGAACATAAGGACCTTCTTTAACTATAATATAGATCCTTAGGTTAGAAGCCTCCATAAACAATCTTACTCTTTCTTTCCATATACCAAATATCTCCTTCCTACAGATGGGTAGTTTCATAGAACCTAGTTCCTTGTGATTTTCTCCAGAACCCATTTTCTTGATTCTTGATTCTGCCTTAGGGATCTAACTCAGACTGTTAAGTCCTTCTTTGAGTAACCTCCCTCTGATACCACTTGATAGTTTTAACTTCAATATAACCTAAACACTTAGAGGGGAGGGGGGTGAATAGGTTCTTTTCCTTATTTTAACTTCAGTTCTTTAATATAAATCAGATATCTCTATAATTAACACATCACATGCAATCACAGAATCTAAAATAACACAAGCATCACAGATTGCACAGAGATTTATAGTGGTCCCCCAAGGTCTGGGTACATCCACTTTCCCCCTTCACCTATCTAGCAGTGTGCTAGATTCAGCCTAACTTCTTCCTTCTTCTCAGATCCACAGATCTTACAGCTCAGAACCCTGAAAGGTTCCTACAACTCAGAACCCTATAAGGTTCCTACAACTCAGGCTCACAGCCCTACCTCACCCTTTCCACAAGGCCTAGTTTTCAGAGAACCAATTCTCCTACACTCAGCCTTTATAACATAGGCTTACAACTCAGATCTTTGAAAAGATCCTACAGAATTTGATAAGTAATTTGATGATCTCTTACCCTTGTTGAGAGAGAAAGGATAAGAGGATTCTTGATCAGTTTCTTGATGAGACTAATGACTGAAATAAACCTGTGCTTAGCTTTCTTCAAAGCTTCTTGAATCTGAACTTAGTTGGGTTGATATCCTTTGAAGTTGACTGACTGCCAGCTTCCTTCTTGGATTCCAGATATGGATCTAGATCTTCTTAGTAGATAAGTTCTGGATCTACTTCTTAGGAAACTTGTGATTATCTCCTTCTTGACCTCAAAATAGCTGGAGCTCTCTCTCCCCAAATCTTCTGAAGTTTCTTCTGAATTCTGGAATGAATTCTCCTTAGACAAAATCTGAGTGGATGAACACTAAAGAATGTCTTCTTACATCTTCTCACGAAGATCTTCTTCCGTGACTTGCACTTTCTTGATCAGAGATCAATCTCACAATAGTTGTGTTAGTTGTGTGTATGATCCTCATTTTTCTTCTTCTGAATCTATCTATATATAGACTTCATCCAAGGTAACTGGCTGATCCGGTTTCTAACTAACTCTTGACAAGTCTGTCAGCTTCAGTAAACCTATTGTAACTCACAGCTGTCAAGTCCACAAACAGTTCTTGAGCCTTTGTATCTGTCAGCAAAGCGTCGAGACTGACTGTCTTAAAGTGTTGAGACAATCTGTCAATATGTGTCGACACAAGTGACTTAAGTGTCGACACAGACTTTGGTGATGTCGACATAGCTGCCTTGATGTCGACACAGCTTCTTGACACTGCATCTTGAGAATGTGTCGACACTGATTATGTGTGTCGACACAATCACTTATTCACTCTACAGCAATCAACTATGTTGAAACTCTGCTTTGTGTCAATACAAGTCCTGTGTGTCGACACAGTTGTTGTAGACTAAGAATTCTGTGTGTCGACACTGCCTCCAGTGTCGACACAGTTGATGTCGACTCTGCTTCTGTGTGTCGACACTGCCTCCTGGTGTCGACACAGTTGATGTCGACTAAAATCTTCTGTGTGTCGACACAGTTTCTTTTGGTGTCGACACTGCTTCTCTAAGTGTTGACACAGGCTTGCTTAAGTGTCGACACATGGACTTATAAACTTTTTCCTGCATTTTAGCCAATAATTATCCTTCACATATAAACTCAAAATAACATCAAATACACCTTGATGTATATCATTGAGCTAAGTGAGGCTTCTCCAAATCAGGTACACATTTTCCAATGTACCCAACATTAGTAACCATGAAAGCAAATAATTTTTCTTTTTGTGTAATGACAATTTCCTTAGCTTCTGCCTCAGCTCTACTTCTTAGAAGTTGTTCATATGACTTTAGTTTTCCTATTAATGCATCTGTTGTAATTTCTCTATAACACTTTGTAACACCCCTATCCGTCACATAGCATATAGCAGTAGGTTCGGCCGGGGCCCGATGCCATATACCACAGATAGACCAGTGAGTTACTAGATGAAACCATTCGACCAATACACACATTCTACACAGAGCATCTAGCAGAAGAAATTATTAAGTTGAAAGCAAGAACCCAGCCACAAGCACGAATGTCCACTAACAACCTAGTAGGAATGAACTACAAAATACACAAAAGTACTGGATTTATGGCCTTACAATAGTTCACCAAATTTAAATAGTGTCTTGCAAACTTCGGCTCGTAGGCCGGCCACACATGATTTAAACAAGGAAATAAACAAGGTCTTCGAGGGCTGGCTTAGCAACTTGGGATTTGGCCCACTATTTGCCGCTCGGCTCCGCAGCACCTGCAAGCACAATTCACCCCAACGGTGGCAAACAAGAATAACGGTCAGCTAAAGACGACCAAATTATAACGATTCCTCCCCTAACTCGGGGGCGGCAAAGCTCCTTCCCTGCACTTGTTAGCGTAATAAGAAATATAGTGAATAAACACACCATCACAGGTACAGGCTCACATGGACACACACCCCGTGCTCTCAGGGCACTAAATCGGTGAACTCGGTGAAAACCGCGGTCTCACCACCATCCCTTGGACGGCAAATCTCGTGAGCATTTAGTCTTTCCGACCTAAGCCTAAGACTCGCACGACTATGCCAGTGGCCAGTCCCTTTTTCAGGTATCTGTAAACTAACCACATAGCCCGGGTCCGGTTCCACAAGCCCGTTGCTCACGCCGCACTGTCAAACTTAAGACAAGCGCGCGGGTCAAACTTCGCCGGATCCCAAATTCGTTCATACAATCACATAACTCAGTTATGTTTAAAGCTGGCTCCCAGGACGCAAAGATGGCAGAAATACGTTTCTGCCAAGTTTTCTGGGTGCGCCTTGGTGTTAATCCCCAAGGATCCCTGCTGCAATCTACCACGTAGAAACCCGAAAACAACAAAAGGCACGCAGTCTTTTCCGGCTAATCATGCATAGTAAAGCATCACCGATCCAGACCAACATATCCGGGTAGGCTTCAAACACCATGCCTATGTCCGTTTCTCGATTTCGGACTCTAAATGCAAATAAGGGGGACTTTACATATCTACCCCAAGGAACACCGCAAACTCACCGCACACTCGCGGGAGCGGGTTTTCCCTATGCAAAAGAAGAAGAGCTTCACATGCTCAAGTAGAGAATCGTTACCCTAGCATTCCTCTTCGGTTCCATGGAAATCTACATGGATGAAAAGCATCGCGATGATCTCGGCTCTGTAGATCTGGACTCAATTTATGATTTGGCGCTCCGAATCTCCTCCGGTGACCGAATCTTCCCTCCTTCTTCCTCCTTGCTCTCCCTTCTCTCTAGAACTTAGAAAGAGAGTGGCCAATAAAAAGTGAGGGTTTAAACCCCCAATCCCGGCCTTAACCCTAGGATGAAGAGGCCTGAACCGTTAGATCCCAAAATAAGGAAACGAGCGGCCACAATTCTCCCGGAAAATAAACTTCCTGGGTTGAATACGGGTTACGACACGCCCATGTCCAAGGCCGTGTAACTCATTCGCCGTCATTCGGGAAAATCCCGACCATGACACAGCCTGTGATACGGCTTGGAACACACCCGTGTTCCAAGTGACACGCCCGTGTCACTGGCCATGTGCCTCAGACAACACGGGACCAAACACGTCCCTAGTATGACACAGCCATGTGACATGCCCGTGCCACAAGCCGTGTGCTAGATACGCCCTGGGACACGCCTGTGTCCCAGGCCGTGTAACTCCCTCAGCACAAACCAACAAACTTCCCGAGCAGTACATGACCACTAATATGCCCGTGTGTCAGGCCGTATGCCCTCACTCAACGCTCGTTGAGTGAAAATCATTGAGTTCTCGGTGAGACGTCGAACACATGCCTAACACGGCCCTGGGACACGCCTGTGTCCAAGGTCGTGTGACCTTTACCAAGGCCAAAACACGCCTAAAAATGCTGCCCGTTGCTCTTTTGAGTTTCAGGGCATTACAACTCTCCCCCTCTCAAAAGAATTTCATCCACGAAATTACCAAAGGAAAAGATATAGAAAACCAAAAGCGGTACCTGAGTTGAATAACTTTTGGTACTCCTCAAGCATAGTCTGCTCCCGTTCCCATGAGAGCTCCTCTTGACCGCAATTGTCCCAACGGACTTTGACCATCCCGATCTCCTTATTACGAAGTCGCTGGACTTCAGAGTCCTTAATACGAACGGGTTTGACCCTTGTCGTTAACCCTTCGTGCACCGGTACTTGGTCAACTGCGATCACCTGCGAAGGCTCTTGCACCGCCTTCCGCAATACTAATATGTGGGATCCGTCGTGTAGACCACTCAACTCCACCGATAACCTTAGACGATATGCCGCTTCACCGATCTGCTTCAGAATCTCAAATGGTCCAAGGTATCTCGGGCTCAACTTCTTCAAGCGTCGTAGCCGTGAAACACCCTTGAAAGACTTTATCTTCAAATACACCCAATCGCCAACCGCGAACTCCACGTTTCGATGCTTGACATTGAAGTATTTAGCTTGTCTATCTTGAGCAATCAGTAAACGGTCTCGAATGGTTCGTACTAATGAAGTGGCGCTTTCCACCTTTTGCTTTTTGTACAACCTCGCCTCACCCGTTTCCAACCACGACAATTGCGTGCGACATTTTCTACCATATAGAGCCTCGAAGGGCGCCATTTGTATGCTCTCTTTGTAGCTCTTATTGTACGCAAACTCCACCAAATACAGATTATCTTCCCACTGCTTTCCGAAGTCCAGGATGCACATGCAAAGCATGTCCTCCATCGTCCTGTTGACCCTCTCGGTCTGCCCATCCGTCTGTGGATGAAAGGCTGTGCTGAACTTCAACTTAGTTCCCAGCATTTCCTACACCAACCTCCAGTTATTGGATGTAAAATGCCCATCTCTATCGCTCACGATGCTGCCGGGCACACCGTGCAGTCTAACAATGTTATCCACATAAAGCTTTGTCAGTTTCTCCACCGAATCGTCCTTCCTATGCAGAATGAAGTGCGACACTTTTGTCAACCGATCTACGATCACCCAGATGGCATCGTTTCCCTTCTGCGACCTTGGCAAACCATGCACAAAGTCCATCGAAATGTCATCGAACTTCCACTCTGGAATAGGCAAAGACTTCAAGAAACCCCCTGGATTTTGGCACTCTGCCTTAACTAAGGCGCAAGTCTGACACTTCGCCACATATAGTGCCACATCCTTCTTGAGTCCTGGCCACCAGAACAACTTCTTCAGATCTCGGTACATCTTCGTGCTCCTTGGGTGAATTGAGTACTTGGTATGATTAGCCTCGTACATCAACTCCTCCCAAAAATTACCCACGTTCGGGACGAACAAATGATTGTCCTTTCTTAGCAGTCCATCTTCAAATGTAAATTAGGAATTTGACCCATCCGACGCTGCATCCATAATTTCCTTCATGCTGCTATCCAAATCTATAGCCTGCCGAATCCGATCAGCCAGATCATACTGACTTTCCGTCCAGTTTAATAATGCTTCAGCACTAGTCTGCTTGTCAACACAACAGATCTCTAACACCTCCAACTCCTGAATCAACCGCTCATCATGAATCGACAACAAGTTGGCTTGGGCGGGAGCCCTGCGACTCAACGCATCTGCAACTGCATTGCCTTTCCCGGGCACGTAATGAATTTTGAATGTACAGTCCCCCAGGAACTCCATCAATATCCGCTACCTCATGTTCAGATCCTTCTGATCCAACAGGTATTTCAGGCACTTGTGGTCGGTATAAATATCGACGTTTACGCCGTACAAATAATGCCTCCACAGCTTTAGCGAAAAAATCACGGCCGCCAACTCCAAGTCATGGACCGGATAATTCCTCTCGTGCACTTTCAGCTGACAAGAGCCATAAGCAATAACACTTCCATGCTGCAATAACACACAGCCCAATTGTAACATCCAAAATTTCAAATAACTTAGATTTGGGTTAGACATGTGGTGGATGCTAGGGTTTAGCTAGGTTTGACCCTAGGAGGAGGATTTGGACCATGTGGGGCCCACTATGGGGCCCAAGTCAACCTAGGTCAAACTAGGCTAAATACAAACCCTAGCCACACCATGACCCCACCACATTGCCCTAACCCTAGATACAATCTAAGTGGACCCCAAAGTAGGCCATGGGGTCAACTAGTTGACCCATGTTGGGTCAAGTCAACATTTTGACCTAAATAGTGAATATGGTGCCCTAGCCCATTTCACTAGGTTGGGTCCACCCAAATCAACCCAAATTCATCATGTGGGCCTAAAGTGGCCTTATAAACCCTAGGGGAGAGAAAAATAGGGGCATGCAATGGTAATTTTGGGAATTACCTAGGAGAGAGAAAATGTGACAAATAGGAGAGAGAAAGTGTTAAGGAAGTGGTGTGGGCCACTTGGGCTCATCCCACCAACCCACCATGGGATTGGCTGACCAGGTAAGGGTATTAGGAGGTGTGAGGACCCACCATGGAGCCTTGGGTCAAGCCCAAGCCCAAACCCGACCCGACCTAACCTATTTCATTAGGTGAACCAACTCCCCCTCCTCACCACCCACCCACCTTGGCCCCAACCATGAAACCCGACCCTTAGGACCTAATTAAACCAGCTGGAGTAGTGGGGCCCACTCCCAAGCCACCTAGCCGGCCACACACCCAACCCAAGCCCTCAACATTGTTGAAATCGCCCCTCCTTGGTGAATCCGCCCCAAGCTTTGGTGAAGTCGCCCCCCTCTCTTAACTCAGCCCCAAACCGAGCCTATCCCTCATTCCATTCATTCCTACCCCTGAGACAGAGAGAGAGAGAGAGAGTCGGAGCCACCTGCAGCCATAGCAAGCCAAGGAACTCGCCGGAATGTTCATGCTAGGGGAAGCCGCCGCCACCCTCGACCACAACCACCACCGGTCCGTATCCCCTCCCCTCTTACTGTACTAGTATCCTAGATCATCTAGGTTAGAGGTCGAGCTCAAAAGAGCTCGACTGTAGGCCTCTAAAGCTTGGAAAAGCTTCAAAAATGGTGGTTTCTTGGTTTTTCGGGTTGGTTGCGCCGCCGCCGTCCGCCGCTCTCCGCCGCCCAAGTCGCCGGCCAGCCCTAGCCCCGACCACCGTGAGGCCGGGGAAGGACTTGGCCGGAGGTCCCGCCGCCGGCGATGGCCGGGAATGGCCCCGCAAGGAACACCTGCACGGGTTGGCCTGCATGCATGTGCATGGAGAAGACGCACAGCCACCGTTCGATTGGCTTCTAGATTCGTGCAAATTTTAATATTAATTCTGCATCATTTAATTTTATGTATAAATGAAATAGTGTCACATGGTAACAGTTATTTTGCATGCTGTTTATGAGGTACTTAGAGGCCCCACCTTAGGATGGACCCTGAATGAAAAAGCTAGATAGATGAGTTAAATTTAAAATGCCACAGAAATCATAGGTTTTGGACCAGTAGGCTGCCCTGTAGGGCTGTTTTGCTAGGACTGCCCCCTAACTAGGGCAGAAATTAAAACTGATGCCCTGCTCAAACCCTAAGTCCAAATGGACTGAGATTTTGGGCATGTGGCTTATTTGGTCAAATCTAGGCCCTCCCCAAAAATCAGAATTTTTGGGGAACATTTTGCTATAGTTTTTACAAAAATACCCAAAAGTAAATAAATGTGATTTTTGGAGTTTCCTAACTCCAAATGGCCCCAAATTTTGGTGGCACCCTCTCATGGGTATATTAGACCCATGGTTAAAATTTGGGCTAAATTGGTTCACTGCATGATGAGGAATCTCACTTGCATGTTTGAGAAATGAAATTTGACTTGGGCTGCAAATAGCAATTTTGCAGAATTTCAAATGGCTGCCCAAGCCAAACCAGAAGCCCCCTTGACCTGAAATTTTGGTCAGAGGTATAATTAGGGCATATTCAGGCCCTGCCCAAAAATGGGCTTGATTGGAAAACAAAATGTGGGAAAATTACCAAAATACCCCTAGGGCTTAACTAGGTGATTCTTGGAGTTAGCTAACTCCAAATGGCCCCAAATTTTGGTGGCTGGCCATTAGGGACCATATAGACCAGTGGTAGAAATTTCTCTGAAATTGGAACAAGTCATGTTGGGAAAGACCCACATGCAAGAATTGAACTACTTAGGCTCGGGGTGCAAATAGCAAGTTTTTGATATTTACCTAAAGGGGTGCAGTTAGAATGCACACCCCCTGATTTAGTAGACCAGTAGGGTATAATTTAAAACCCTAAGTTAGTTGGGATTTTTGGGGAGCAAAAATCCCACACTTAATGAATTTGACTATTTTGATAATTGGTGAACACGTAAGCATTTTTTTTAAATGATTCAAATTAGGGTTTAGAAGATTTATAAAACCCTAATGATATTATATAAACTCAAGGGAGACATATTCGAGCCCTAGAGATTCGACTTGATAAATTGAAGAATTGAATTATAAGTATTCGGGAAAACGACGATTTTACCCTTAACAGTAATTGAATGATTCTGATGATGATAAGTAATAAATAAATCGACGCGTCTTATTTATAATAATTTCATGTGATTAAACACAACACAATGCATTTGGAAGTTCATTCAATGGATCATTAGATAGGTCATTTCACCCTAGTCATTCAGTCTCGATAGACGTGTCGTACGTAAATGCTTATCTAGAGAATACCACCCTAGGTTAATGAACAGAACGATGAGGATGGTGTTATAACTTGGAAATGGCAGGGTGGTATTAGGTCTGGGGCTACATTTAGAATAAGTAGGATTACTCTACTAGGCCCACCGGGAGATAGAATAAAATGGGATAGTCGTGGAAATTGGGAATAAACCCGGGTGGTGTTGATGGCATCATAAGTATAGCAACGAGTGATAGAGTGCAAATCACTTTACAATAGGCATAACGGAGTCCGACGGAAGACCGTCGCCTTTCCGATAATAATACCATAAGTCATTAGGCTACTAAGGAGTAACACTAAAGGAGAATCGTGGGTAATGGGTAAACATCAACTAAAACTAATTATCCTTGCGAAAGGGAACTTCGGGTTTCATGCCCGTCTTGGTTCCTAGTGCCCTCGAGACCCCCTCACGGGGCATGCCTTGGGCAGTCCTGGGATTCACTTTAAATCACTAGGTATAGTAAACCTTAAAACAAGAGTAGTCTAATAGGTTTGGAGTCCTACGCGATAGGTTCGCCGGTTAAATAAGGTTGGGAACATCATATGGGTTACTTGCTCACCTGTTTCACAAGGTTGGAAGGATACAAGTAATAAGCTCATACTTGCTCACCTGATTCACAAGGTTGGAGGGATACAAGTAATAAGCTCATCCTAACCGGGTTGGAGTGGCTTGCTCACCTGTTTCTTAAGGTTGGAGGGATACAAGCGCTTACTCACCCAAATTGGATTGGAGGGAATGTGTTAACAATGTCAGTACGAGCGGGAAGCTCAGATTAATACCTTGCATGTGCATAAAATTAGTGGCGAGTCACGCGGGACTGGCCAGTCGATGCACCGATGGCAGTACGATGACTCGGGCGAGGAGTACGGGTGGAGGGGCCAGTATGCTTAAATATATAATACTGCGGAATCCCCGAAGACGTACACTCGACCTACAAGACTGACGGGTAGTCAGCAAAATACGTACGCAAAACTCTAGAGTGCACCTAGGACGTGTACAGAGGCGTATGAGAGGGGTCTAGGTCTGGTAGTGCTTATACCTACCTAGAAGTGGAGAGCCCGCTCCACTGTTGCCGTAGCCACAACGGTAGTACCCGAGAGTGATGCAAGCTCTCAAAAAGAGGGAACTAAAGGTCTGTGATCACAGAGTCGTGTGTGTGTGTTGCACTTGCATGTTTAACATACTCATCATAACATACATTCATTCATTAGGACATACGCTTCATAGATCCTTATCATATAAATTGTATGGGCGGTTTATATGATAAGTTACTTTTGGAAACCCTAACTTATAAGTTCGTATGGGCGCTCATATAAGTTAGGGTACTTCTGTGATATTGATAGGAGTAGGAGTAGCAGTAGCGTACTTTCCTTTCTGTACTGCATTTACTTTCAGTTCTACCTTTGTACTGCAGTCCTTTTCTTTCTGCACTGTCTTTACTTACTTGCACTTTATATAGAACTGCTAGATTATATATAGAACTGCTAGATTTTACTTACTCCTGCTAGATAGAAATGTCACCTGCTTCCACTTTGCTACCCCTTGTTGTCCTCCGCATCCTCCTTCCATCCGGTGCCTAAGAGCGACAGGAGGAGGTGTTGAGGATACGACTTAGTCTTTTTGACTAACATACGTTGACTCCCCCTTTTTAGGAGTTCGAGGAGGCAGGGCATGAGGAGCAGCTACCACCACCACCAGACACTACTACCGTACGTCCTCAGGTGGGAGGAGATGTAGTGGATAGCTAGTTTACAGCTTTCTGTTTTGTGAGAGAGAGTTTGATATCTATTGATGTATATGGGCATAAGCCCTATTTCACTTTTGTACTCATTTTTGGACTGTAGTAGCTTTTCATTTCCTTATATATGATATGCTCTGTGACTTCTGTGGACATGTGTATTGGTTTGGTTATACACTTTTACTTCCGCATCTCTAGTGAAAAATGATCGTAATAGCCGGCAGAATCGGCGTCTTACGGTGTCGACTAACTCAGGAGTTAGTGTCACCGTAAGGCGGCGGTTCTGGGCATAAGATCCGGGTTAGCCTCGGGATGAGGAGACAGGATCTTACACCAATCCACTGCTTGAAGCATCGCTGTAGATCTCAAATCCTTCGGTTCCACTAGGCGAACTTAGCACTGGCGCCGTGGTAAACCGACTCTTCAAATCTTCAAAAGCTTGTGCGCACTCCTGCGTCCAAACAAACTTCTGATCTTTCCTGGTCAACGTCGTGAGAGGTAACACTATCTGCGAGAAGTTCTCTACGAAGCGCCTGTAATAGCCGGCAAGCCCCAAAAAACTCCAGACTTCCGCTATAGAAGACAACACAGGCAACTCCCATATCGTAACTATCTTCGTCGGATCCACCACAATCCCTTCTCCACTGACTATGTGACCAAGTAACGCCACTGAGGATAACCAAAACTCGCATTTGGAGAACATTGTGTATAGTTCGTTCCTCCTCAGCATCTCCAAAACCAAATGCAGATGCTTGAAGTGATCTTCTTCGCACTTCGAGTACACTAATATGTCGTCGATAAAGATGATCAAAAAATGGTCTAAGTACTCCCTGAACGTCATGTTCATTAGATCCATGAACACTGATGGTGCATTAGTCAGCCCGAGCGGCATGACCGTAAACTCGAAATGCCCATACCTTGTGCTGAATACTATCTTTGGGATATCACTCTCCCTTATCCTCAGTTGATAGTTACCGGACTTAAGATCAAATTTTGAGTACACCGATGACCCGACTAACTGATCAAAAAGTCATCAATCCTTGGGATCGGGTACTTGTTCTTTTCCGTTAACTTGTTCAGCTCTATATAATCGATACAGAGTCGTAAACTTCAGTCCTTCGTCTTAACAAAAAGGACCGGTGTGCTCCAATGCGACAAACTTGGATGCACATAGCCCTGCTCCAACAACTCCTCTAGTTGAACCAATAGCTCCGCCATCTCCTTAGGCGCCAACCTATAAGGAGAGTGTGACACAGGTTTGGCACCTGACACTAACTCAATTGTGAAATCGATCTCTCGCTGAGGTGGGGCTCCGGGAAGATTGTCCGGGAATACGTCAGGGTACTCACACACTACTGGGATACTACCCAAAGTGTGTTTAGGCTTTACAACCTCCACTAACGTGAAGAACAGATCTGCACCAGAATGGACTTCCTTGACCACCTGAAGAGCAGACATTAAAGTCTTGCTCGACCCCTTAAGTCCTGCAAATATTGTCTCCCGCCCAACCCCCAGCTTGACTTCCTTACGGTTGCAATCTATTTATTCCTTCTGCTCCGAAAGCTAGTCCATACCGAAAATGACGTCGAACTCTACTAGTGGCAGTAACGACACTAGTAAGTCGAACTCCTGACTTCCAATACGAATCTTTACGACACATACTCTGTCTGCACGTATAGAACACCCATTCAGCAGCAACACGTCAAATTTTTCCTTCTCCAACGAAAAAGGGACTCTGATGCGCGTAATGAAACCTTCGGACAAAAAGGAGTGTGAATCTCCCGTATCGAATAGTGCCTTTGCCAGACTATCGCAAATCAGAACAATGACTATAAAAACAGTAATAAGCTAACAAGCACTAGGTAACATTATTTAAAGCCAACTTGATATAAATTTAAACAGTACCTATCACCACATTTGCTTGTTTGATGTCCTCCTACTAGCCCAGATTGTAGAATCATGGTTGAGTCGGAGCATAATGAGATGCAGTTGACTCCACCGCCTTGCCCTTTTCCTCAAAAGTTGCTCCCTGCTTCCTCTCAGACTTTGAACGTCCGCTCCAACAGTCACGGGCAAAGTGCCCCGTCTTCCCACAAGTAAAACAAGCACCCAGGGTTCGGTTGGTAGTTTCCCCCGAGGCACCCGAAGAAGGGGCTGGACCCAATGTCCTAGCCTTCTTATTCCACCCGCGGAAACCGGATTTTGAAGACGACACTTGAATTCTGACTTCCTAACACCAGATTCTTTCTTTTCCTGAACATTCTTCATGTATTTTTCCAAAGATCAGGCCGTGTTGACCAAGGTCAGGATACCCTGCGTCATCGACCCCGAGAGTAGTAGTCTCAAATAATCCCTTAGACCTTCATAGAATCGGTTTGTTTTTCGCTCCTCATCGGCGAAGGTAGCGCTCGCATACCGACCTGAGCGAGTAAACTCGTGGAGATATTCATCCACGCTACTCTCACCTTGTACTAGCTTCTAGAACTCATTTTCCATTGCAATTCTCTGAGTCGAGGGGAGGTATCGAGCCAAGAACAGTCTCGAAAATTCCACTATCTAGACGTATATAAGCTGTCTACCCCTTAAATGGTGTAACTGCAAGCCTTCCCACCATAATCTTGCGTCACCATCAAACAAGAACGTGGCAATAGTGGTCTTCTGCCACTCTTCCATCTCTGTAGATATCATTACTCTCTTAACTCTGGAGAGCCAATCCTACGCTTGGGTTGGGGTTCCCATCACAGAGAACACTGGAGGATTGAAGCCCATAATGTGCTTAAGATGTTTCTCCATTGCTCTCCTAGGCAACACTTGCTCCACTAAAACCTACTCAACTCTCCTTGGCTCCGCTGCTTGGAGCGGTACTTGCTCCATGGCAGGGGCAGGCTGCTTCACCTGTCTTGCAGATTGCATGTTAATCATCGCAAACACTGCTTTTGCTACCAATCGTATGGTCTCAGCAAAAGGAGGTGTTGTCGGCACATCATTTGGTGCGCTACTCGCATCAAAAACTGGACGTTCTGATGGCCCCGCACCACTCCTGGTCATCTATAGTCATACAAAACACCGATAAGAGACCAAATAACATTGCAAAAAGCAATTATAGGAACACGCAAGTTCCTCAAACATGTGTAGTTTCATTCCTAAGTGGACATTCATGGGTTCTTTACATGTTATAACGATGACGCACACACATGTGCTCACCACCTCTTAAAGTGAATTCATCCACGAATTCATTTAAGTCTAACCGAAATCGGTAGTCTGATACCAAATTGTAACACCCCTATCCGTCACATAGCATATAAAAGTAGGTCCGGCCGGGGCCCGACGGCATATACCATGGACAGACCGACGAGTTACTAGATGAAACCCTTCAACCAATGCACACGTCCTACACATAGCATCTAGCCGAAGTAATTATTAATTTGAAAGCAAGAACCCAGCCACAAGCACGAATGCCCACTAATAACCCAATAGGAATGAAATACAAAATACACAAAAGTACTTGCCTTATGGCCTTACAATAGTTCACCAAATTTAAATAGTGTCTTGCAAACTTCGGCTCGCAGGCCGGCCACACATGATTTAAACAAGGAAATAAACAAGGCCTTCGAGGTCCGGCTCAACAACTTGGGCTTTGGCCCGCTATTTGCCTCTCGGCTCCGCAGCACTTGTAAGCACAATTCACTACAACGGTGGCAAATAAGAATAACGGTCAGCTAAAGCCGACCAAATTATAACGATTCCTCCCTGATGTAAAGACAACCGTGATTCGGACGTGACTACAATACGAACACCTAAACGTTACCGAAAAAGAAATAGAAAGAGGGAACGCCGACCAAAAGCGAATGAAAAGGGTCGGTTTGTTCCCAAAATCCGGGACTCGATACCACGTCCTTAGGACCTACCTCTCCAACAAGCACAAACCTCGCCGTAAGCCGGACTCGATACAACGTCCTTAAGACCTACCTCTCCAACAAGCACACAACTCACCGCACCTACACAAGCATCTATTCATTTCAATATAGCCGTTTCAAGCGCAGAAATAATTTATTTCGGAGCGGCATAAAACCTTTAAGAGCGATCGAAATTCGAGTCGTGATTAATTCCATTGTTGGCACCTAAAGTGCGCCGAACGGAAGAGCAAATCGAGGCTAGGCCACGTTGCACTCCCGAGACGGATCTTCCCGTTCCGGATAACAAGAGATTCAATAACAACACTTTCAAATTCAGATTTTGCAAGCAATGGATTTAAAAATCACGGAAAAAATGGTGCATGAAAAACCTCCACAAACTAAAGCAAGAATCACACAAAAAAAAGAGATTACCCAACCGAGATGAAAGTTCCACACAAAGATAAGGTGGGAGAATCACTCTCTCCACAGATCCGTCGGCGTCACAACGAACGGTTTGCAACCTTCTTCTATGGAGTCGCACCAAGGAAGCCGCGCCGGAGTCACACCAAAGCGGATGGAGGGAGCAAGGGGGGCGGCGGCTTCACACCACAACCAAAAGGGGGGGGGGGCGGCTTTGAATCTCTCTTGGCCGAATTTCCTCAAAGGGGGAATAAAATTAGGGTTCAAATCTTCAATGATCATATTCCTCTTAAACACCTCCTTAAATAGGAGTTTACAATAACTCTTAGTCCTCCATGATGGAGATGTAATCTCATCCATCCAAATGGCTAAATGCACACCAAAATAAAATATTGTTCCAAATGAAAAAAAATAACACATGCCATGATTATAAAATTATCACTTAAACATAGGATAATTTTATACTCCCAAAATAATAAATAAAGTGCATGAAATAAGAAAATTAGGCTATTTTTTTCATGGCGGTTTTAGCACGCCGCGGGCGGAGGTTGTAACGTGCACTTCCTTCAGCGTCATCACGGCGTCTCAGATCTTTATGTTGTAGCGCCTCAGCAACCGGATCATCATCAAGTAGTGGTGGCGCTACATCAATCCTCCCCCACTCAAAATCACGTATCTCTGATGCGTGAGTGGAGAGATAGCGGCGGAGAAGCTCGACATCCAAACGTTGAAGCTCTGTCGCGAGTACCCAAGAGTCGTCCGAAGGGGGGCGGTCACGCCAACGGACAAGGAAGCGGTAAGTAGTACCATCCGGAGTAGTGAATGGTTCCGCAGCGAGTATCATATCTGGAGTGAGAAATGTCCTGGGGAACTTGGGAAATATGTTAGCAGTAGGAGTAATAGAAGGCAGCGTACCATCCGATGTTTTACCTGCGGGGACTGAAGGAGAGAGATAATCCGAACTACCACTCCCCAACCCATCAGAATTTTTAGTGGAGGGAGAAGACGACAGAGAATTCAACTCTGGTGGAGGTAAAACAAACAACGTCAAATCCGAGACATTAAAAATAGGGGAGATACCCCAATCAGCCGGCAAATCCAAAATTAAAGCGTTGTCACCTAGTTTCTTGATAATCCGAAAAGGGCCGGCGCGCTTCTGTGCCAACTTCTTAACGGTGCCAGATGGCAAGCGTTCGGGAACTAAGCGGACGAGGACCAAATCACCAACTTTAACACCCTCCTATGTAAATTAGCATGCGACTGATAAGACTCGTATTGAGCAGTCAAGGTAGCTCGTATACGTTCATGTAAGTCATGAATATGTTGGGCGAAGGATTGTGCAAACTGACTTGTCTTGTATGTTGGGGGCAACGGTACCAAGTCAATAGGCACAGGGGCCTTGTATCCATGGACAATCTCGTTTGGTGACAGACCAGTAGACCGATTTTTGGAATTATTATAAGCTAACTGGGCGTGGGGAAGAATAAGATCCCACGTGCCTTTGTGATTACTCATCAGGCATCTAAGAAGGCTACCCAAGCTTCGATAAACCACCTCCGTCTGCCCGTCAGTCTGGGGGTGATAGGCAAAGGAAAACAATAGCTTGGTACCCATTAAGACCCAAAGGGTCTTCCAGAAATAACTAGTGTACTTAACATCATGATCCGAGACTATTGTCTTCGGCACTCCCCAGTGACTAACTACTTCTTTAAAATATAATTTGGCGATATGAGACGCATCGTTAGTTCTAGTGCACGAGATGAAATATGCCATTTTGGAGAACCTATCCACAACTACTAAAATAGAATCGTGATGTCGTAAAGTAGTGGGTAAGCCTAAGACAAAGTCCATGCTCACATCTTCCCATGGGGTGGAAGGAATAGGCAACGGCGTATATAAACCAACGTTTGTTTTGGTGCCCTTAGATAATTGACAAGTACGGCAACTACTCACCACTCATCCCACCATTGCCTTATGTTTAGGCCAATAGAATTTTTCTTTAACTAACGTAATGGTCTTATCCCTACTGAAATGACCACTCAACCCTCCGCCATGCATTTCCCAGATGATATGGAGACGTAATGACGACTGCGGAATACATAACTTTCCAAGTCTAAATAGATAGCCGTCCTTAATGACGAAAGCCGATATGTTCGTGGGGGAGCTATCTTGGGCCGACAAATATGCGTCCTGGAAATCGGGGCACATGGCGTACTCATCTTTGATGCGCTCGAATCCTACCACATTAACCTCCATAGTGGTGACTAAAGAGGTTAAGCGACTAAGAGCATCCGCGACTCGGTTGTCAGCTCCCTTAAGGTGTTTTAGATTGAAAGTGTATTCTTGCAAAAATGATACCCATTTAGCATGGCGCGGGATGATTTTGTGTTGACCATTAATGAATCGTAACGCCACATGATTGGAAAGGATCACAAACTCCTTAGGGAGGAGATAGTGCCTCCAATGTTGCAGACATCTAATGACGGCGTAGAACTCCCTATCATAATTTGAGTAGTTAAATTTGGCGCCAGCTAACTTATTACTAAAATAACTCACGGGGTGTCCCTCCTGACTCAAGACACCTCCAACTCCAATGCCAGATGCATCACACGTAAGCTCGAAGACCTTGGTGAAGTCGGGGAGACGCAACACCGGGGCTTCGGTCGTAAGCTCTTTAATGCGACAGAATGCAAACGTGGAGGATTTCGTCCATATGAATTCGCCCTTCTTCATGCAGTCGGTAATGGGTGCCATAATGCTACTAAAATCACATATGAAACGACGATAGAAGGTAGCTAAGCCGTGGAAACTACGCACCTCTCGAAGACTAGTGGGCTCGGGCCAGTCTCTAATCACTTGAACCTTTCCCGGGTCAACTCGAATTCCATCAGAACCAACTATGTAACCCAAGAATTCAACCTCCTTAACATTAAAGGTGCACTTCTTAAGATTCAGAAATAAGGTTTCCTTCCTTAAAGTGGTGAGGATTACTTTGATGTGGGAGAGGTGTTCGGCAGGGGAGGTACTAAAGATTAGGATGTCGTCAAAATAAACCACAACAAACTTCCCCATATACGGCCTAAAGATGTGCGTCATCATCTGGGAGAAGGTGCTAGGGGTGTTGGATAACCCAAAGGGAATCACAAGCCACTCATACAACCCGTCCTTAGACTTGAACGCGGTCTTCCACTCATCCCCCTCTCGGATCCGAATCTGGTGGTAACCATTCCGTAAGTCTAGCTTCGAAAAGATAGTGGCACCTGAAAGGACATCCAAGAGTTCATCTGACCGCTGGATTGGAAACCTATATTTGATAGTAATTTTGTTGATAGCCCGACTATCAACACACATGCGCCAGGTGCCATCCTTCTTTAGAGCAAGGAGGGCTGGGATAACACACGGGCTCATACTCGCTCTAATAAACCCCTTACACAGTAAATCCTCTATCTGGGTTTGTAATTGTTGATGGCGGCGGGATTAAGCCTATAGTGAGGTTGGTTGGGTATGGACGATCCGGGGATAAGGTCGATGGCATGTTGTATATCTCTAAGAGGAGGCAACGATGATGGCAACTCATCTGGGTAAACGTCCCTAAATTCATCCAACAATACCCGTAGCTCTCGGTGTAAATCATCCAACACACCACTATCAGTCTTGGCACCCATGAGAACGAGAGCGTACATCATGCCCTAAATGAAGGTATCCTTTACAAATTCTTTCCTACTAACCAAGCTCAACGCCTTCCTCTCTACCGGAACGGTGGTATCCTTTGTCATTACTACTGGTTCTTTTGGCACAGTTGGTCTCAAGGTGATGGTCTTGCCGTTGAATTTGAACTCATATATGTTAGCGCGACCGTAGTGCGTCACATCACGGTCATAGAGCCAGGGGCGGCCTAGTAACACATGAAAAACGTCCATCGGCAGGACGTCGCACCAAACCTCATCCGTGTAGGATTTGAAATACATGGGGACTAGGCATCGTTGGGTTTCCATAATAGTAACCTTACTAATCCAAGCAACCTGATAGGGGGTCGGGTGCGGCTCAACAGTCAAGGACATATGCTTAACGACATTCTCAGAAACGACGTTCACGCAACTACCACCATCAATGAATAGTTTGCATAACTTCTCGCCACTCTTAAAGATCAGGGAAAATATGCTCGTCCTCTTCCAGTCGTCTACGGGACGAGGAGTGGTCAAGATACAACGCATCACCATAAGGCGGTGATCGTCCTTCAAGTCACTAGGGACTCCTTCGTGGTCGCTTTCCTCCGCGGCCTCGTACTAATAATCGTCAGGATCAGTGGCGGGATCTAATAAGGCGAGAGTTTTCGTCTTGGTTGGGCATTCGTAGGCATAGTGGCCTTGAACGCCGCAAGAGTAACAAGTGGTGTTAGCCTTGCTAACTTTCCCTATAGGAACGCGCTCACATGCGGGGTTCTTAGTGTTTCGAGCGGTGATCACGACAGACTTCGACTCGTGGGATTTGAACTTTCCCTTATCAGGATATGTGGAAGAAGATGTCCCAGTGGTGGACTTGTTCTTCGCGTGAGAATAACAGGAATGAGCCTTAGAGGCTAAGTGTTTTTCAATGTCCAGGGCAGCATTGAAAGTTGCGTTCAAATCCGTGTGCCCATATCGCAGGAGCTTCCTTTGGATATCAGGGTGAAGCCCTTTTCAAAACCTAGATAAAGTGACTTCGGGGATCTCCTTTAAGTCACATCGCACCATACAGTCCTTAAGTTCACCCATATAGTCAGCTACCGAACTTGAGCCTTGCCGCAGGGTGGCAAGCTCATCAAACATCTGTGTCCGATGGTATGTGGGGACGTACTGATCGGTCAATAAATTCTTCATTACAGTCCATCCAATAATTGGGTCTCCATTCCCAGTTCCTAGCCTATGCTCTTCGTTCAACCAATAAGTTTTTGCACGACCAGTTAACTTCATCCTGGCAACTTAGACCTTTTGGGGGTCCGTGAGATGGTGCCAGTCGAAATAACATTCCATATCCACGGTCCAATTAAGGAAGTTTTGTGGATCTCCCATGCCGTCATAAGTGGGGGCCTCAATCTTGACGGCTCTAGTAATGTCAAACTCTCGCTCGTGGCAACGACCTCGTGGGGGTACCCGGGGGGAGTCCCCATCAGAATCCGAATCGGAGCTTTGTTGGCGCCGGCGGGGCAACTCAACATTAACGGGTGGTGGGGGTGGCCTAGCTTGGGTTTGTATGAACTGGGTTAACATGTTCCTAAGCTTAGTCATCTCATTACGCAGCCCCGCTATGGCCTCGGTGTTGGGATCTACATGCTCATTCGTAGCTATCCTAGACGTAGACGGAGTCGAATATTCCGATCCTAGCCTAGTGCGCATTCAGGATTAGAAAAACCTTGGAAAGATGAATTTTCCTAGGGCTGTAGCTATACTGAAAATAATATATTGTTTTAGATTCCCAAAGTGACTAACATGTAGATCGTTAATTTTTTTTTTTCGAGATTTCGCTGAAAAATAAGAATTTCATCCCGCTATTTGCAGACCAACTAGACAGAATTACGATGTTCCAATTTGCAGGCTGACCTAACGAGGACAAATCAAAATATTTTCTATTTTAATGTTGCTGGAAATAAAGGCAGGAAGCTACAAATTTTTTTTCAGATTTTTTTGACAAGTTTTAAAATTCCGAGGGTTTTACTAAACGCAAAGCAATCCGAAAATTTCAGATCCTTGAAAGATGAGATCGACCAACGAAGAACGCAACGAGGATGTTTGCAACTTGGGAGTTGAAATAACCTCCCTCTGATACCAAATTGATGTAAAGACGACCGTGATTCGGACGTGACTACAATACAGACACCTAAACGTTACCGAATAAGAAATAGAAAGAGGGAACGCCGACCAAAAGCGAATGAAAAGGGGTCGGTTGGTTCCCAAAATCCGGGACTCGATACCACGTCCTTAGGACCTACCTCTCCAACAAGCACACAACTCACCGTAAGCCAGACTCGATACAACGTCCTAAAGACCTATCTCTCCAACAAGCACACAACTCACTGCACCTACACAAGCATTTATTCATTTCAATATAGCCGTTTCAAGCGCAGCAATAATTTATTTCGGGGCGGCGGAAAACCTTTAAGAGCGATCAAAATTGGAGTCGTGATTAATTCCCTTGTTGGCACATAAAGTGCGCCGAACGGAAGAGCAAATCGAGGCTAGGCCACGTTACACTCCCGAGACGGATCTTCCCGTTCCGGACAACAAGAGATTCAATAACAACACTTTCAAATTCAGATTTTGCAAGCGACGGATTTAAAAATCACGGAAAAAACGGTGCATGAAAAACCTCCACAAACTAAAGCAAGAATCACACAAAGAAAAGAGATTACCCAACCAGGATGAAAGTTCCACACAAAGATAAGGTGGGAGAATCACTCTCTCCACGGATCCTCCGGCGTCACACCGAATGGTTTGCAACCTTCTTCCACGGAGTCGCACCAAGGAAGCCGTGCCAGAGTCGCACCAAAGCGGATGGAGGGAGCAAGGGGGGGGGGCAGCGACTTCACACAATAACCAAAAGGGGGGGGGGCGGCTTTGAATCTCTCTTGGCCGAATTTCCTCAAAGGGGGAATAAAATTAGGGTTCAAATCTTCAATGATCATATTCCTCTTAAACACCTCCTTAAATAGGAGTTTACATTAAATCTTAGCCCTCCATGATGGAGATGTAATCTCATCCATCCAAAAGGCTAAATGCACACCAAAATAAAATATTATTTCAAATGAAAAAAAATAACACATGCCATGAATATAAAATTATCACTTAAACATAGGATAATTTTATATTCCCAAAATATTAAATAAAGTGCATGAAATATGAAAATTAGGCTTATTTTTTCATGGTGATTTTAGCACGCCGCGGGCGGAGGTTGTAACGTACACTTCCTTAAGTGTCATCACGGCATCTCAGATCTTTATGTCGTAGCGCCTCGGCAACCGGGTCATCATCAAGTAGCGGTGGCGCTACATCACGCCCCTAACTCGGGGCGACAAAGCTTCTTCCCTGCACTTGTTATCGTAACAACCAATATAGTGAATAAACACACCATCACAGGTGCAGGCTCACACGACCACACACCCCGTGCTCTCAGGGCACTAACTCGGTGAACCCGGTCAAAACCGCGGTCTCACCACCATCCCTTGGATGGCAAATCTCGTGTGCATTTAGTCTTTCTAACCTAAGCCTAAGACTCGTACGACTATGCTAGTGGCCAGTCCCTTTTTTAGGTATCTGTCACCATACCATATAGACCGGGTCCGGTTCCACAAGCCTGTTGCTTACTCCGCACTGTTAAACATAAGACAAGCGCTCGGGTCAAACTTTGCCGGATCCCAAATTTGTTCATAAAATCACATAACCCAGTTATGTTCAAAGCTGGCTCCCAGGCCGCCAAGATTGCAGAAATGTGTTTCCGCCCAGTTTTCCGAGTGCGCCTTGGGGTTAATCCCCAAGGATCCCTGCTGCAATCTACCACATAGAAACCCGAAAACAACCAAAGGCATGGAGTCTTCTCCTGCTAATCATGCATAGTAAAACATCACCGATCAAGACCAACATGTCCGGGTAGGCTTCACACACCATGCCTATGTCCATTTCTCGATTTCGGACTCTAAATGCAAATAAGGGGGACTTTACATATCTACCCCAAGAAACACCGCAAACTCGCCGCACACTCGCGGGAGAGGGTTTTCCCTATGCAAAAGAAGAAGAGCTTCACATGCTCAAGTAGAGAATTGTTACCCTAACATTCCTCTTCGGCGCCATGGAAATCTACACGGATGAAAAGCACCGCGATGATCTCGCCTCCGTAGATTTGGAATCGGTTTACGATTTGGTGCTCCGAATCTCCTCCAACGACCGGATCTTCCCTCCTTCTTCCTCCTTGTTCTCCTTTCCTTCTAGAACTTAGAAAGAGAGTGGCCATTGAAAAGTGAGGGTTTAAACCCCCAATCCCGGCCTTAAACCTAGGATGGAGAGGCCTGAACCATTAGATCCCAAAATAAGGAAACGAATGACCACGATTCGCCCTTAAAATAAACTTCCTGGGAAAAACACGCCTTGCGACACGCCTGTGTCCAAGGCTGTGTAAATCATTCGCCATCATTCAGGAAAATCCCAACCATGACACGGCCTATGACATGGCTTGGAACATGCCCGTGTTCCAATTGACATGCCCGTATCACGGGCTGTGTGCCTTAGACGACACGGGACCAAACACATCCCGAGTACGACACAGCCATGTGACACGCCCGTATCACATGCCGTGTGCTAGACACGCCCTGGGACACGCCCGTGTCCCAGGCTGTGTAACTCCCTCAGCACAAACTAACAAACATCCCGAGCAAGACACGACCACTGACATGCCCGTGTGTCAGGCCGTGTGCCCTCACTCAATGCTCTTTGAGTGAAAATCTTTGAGTGCTCGGCAAGACGTCAAACACGCGCCTGACACGGCCCTGGGACACGCCCGTGTCCCAGGCCATGTGACCTTTACCAAGGCCCAAACACGCCTACAAATGCTGCCCGTTGCTCTTTTGAGTTTCGGGGTGTTACACACTTTTCTTCTCCAATTGCCCATATCCTTGAATCATATATACTTGCAAAGCACATAAGTAACTTATCATTTATCTCAATAAGATATATATCTTTATCTAACCCTTTTAACTCATTTATTATCATACTAAACCTATGATATATTTCAGCTACTAAGTCATCTGCTTCGTTTTAGAAATTTTCATATTGAGAGATTAAGGGTGATCTTTTACCTCATCTGCACTTCCATCAAAAAATCTTAAAAGTGATTCCCATATTTCTTTTATTGATTGACATTACGCAACCCTTTGAAATACATCATCTAACATAATTGAGACTAATATGTTCATAGCTTTTGCATCCCAATCTTTTATTCCTTTTTCTATATCTATCCATTCACTTCTTGGTACATTTTTTGCAGTTGTATTTCCCTCTACATCCTTCCTGCATGACATTGGTGGTCTTGTCAAAATTGATTCAAATATACCTTCATCAATAGAGTTCCTGTATAATCTAATTCTGGTTTTCCAGAGTGTAAAATTTTCAAGGTTACACACTGGTGGAGTAGTAGATACAAATCCTTTGAATGTATTCGAAGAAAATTTTAAAAAATATATGAAAACATACTTATGTAACTTAAATGATCTTTTGTTCAAGGTGTTAACCTTTTATTGATTAATCTCCTCTAGATTAATTACTAATGATCAACCACCCTATGATACCAATTGAAATAGGAGAACAATTGTTAAATACCTCAGAGTTCTCTTTAGAGGGGGGTAAATAAAGAATAAAATTTTCTTTTAAATACTAAAATTAATTTATAGAATTTACATATACATCTGTTATCAACCAGAAATTAGTGTAGATAAATAAAATCCCAACACATCAACAAGAAGAACTGATTATCTACAGATTCAACAACAAAATAATCTACTGATTCAAGGAAGAACTTCTTTGATGATCTTCCTATCTTTCTCTGCCAAAAATCTATCCTCCAAAAACACGATCTAATTGAAGTTAAAATGATTTTTCTGTGATTGATTCATCTGTTCATGCGTATCCCTACATTTATATAGGTTAGTAGCCATGTCATCCAACGTCTGCAAGAATAAGTTATAAAAACAAATCATTTCTTGAAGCAATTCTGATTTTATCCTCAAAATAATTCTCATTCATAAGATTAATTGATGTAGCGTCAAGTTCATGTAGATGCATCATTGAATTCTGACTTCATTCTGTCAATTGAGTTAAGTTATCAATGTTGCGTCAATTTAATATCATAATATGCGTCGACTTATCATATTTAGTTTCTCTGTCATGTTTTTGAAGTAACATCGAATTTTATTAAAAGATACGCCGACCTCTAGTCAAAGTTACATCGAATTCTAGTCAAAGTTGCATAGACTTCTAGTTGAAGTTGCATCAACTTCTAGTCGATGCATGTTAGCATTTCATAACTTTTCACCTGAATCTAGTTTGTCTTTCTCATGTCTTTTATACCAAAAACATCCTAGGACTTCTAAAACCACATTACCCTCACTATACATCATGGGTAATAAACCTAGGATTTAAAATCACTTAAAGTAATTTATTAAGGTAAATCATACGTGTTTTTCCCAACACACTAAAGAGAACACATCCCTATAAAAATGAACCTAAAGTAAATTGACCTTGAAATAAAATTTATAGGCATTGAAAGTGGAATTATGCACTGTATGGGATTTCTTTGATTAGAATCATCTATAACATTACATATTATATCAAGTGTAAAGGAGTCTTGTTGTGTGCAAGTGCAATAGAGATTGACTCAATTGGAGTACAAGATATTTAATAAAGTATTTTTAGAAAAAAATCTAATCCGAGATGAGTCAAACTCTCAATAAAGTATAGTTGGATCTTGCCATACTTGCTCAAAGTGCAAGCAGACCATGTCCAACTCTAAGTGTATTGCACTCATGGTCTCTATCTTATAATAAGACATTTTCATCCTGATTCCATTTCAAGATAGATTTAACTTAGAATGAATTGGATAAATTCATATCTTCTATCTTATAAGTCACTTTCATGCCTATAAGTAGATGCTATGATGCTAACAAAGCATGCAAGCTACAACTTAGAAAGCTACAGATAGAAATCACACAAAATACATCTATGATTTTGTTCATTAAATCCATCTAAGTTCATATCATTTGATTCAACACAAAGATATCGTTGTGACATAAACACAATGATATTGTCTGACTAATTGTCAAATCATTTTCTCTACATCAATTTATCATTGTCTCCTTCGTCCCTCACGATGATATAGGTCACCTTATATTGGCACCAAAGAGAGAAGATTATCTATTTGAAGGCAGTGAAGTTGTCTGAAATGTTTCAATGATGCATCAGAAGAGATTTATTCCGTGATATGATTGTTGGTTGTTGTTCAACTGGATTATGTGTTATCAGATACATTTGTAATTATGAAGAAGGATGAACTTGAGATTTACTCAAAGTTGAGATTAAGACATCTGGGAAAGTTATCAAGAGTAGAATAAATGGAAAGAAGGAAAAAGTCTCTGCCAAGAAGTTGGCCAAGGTCCTCCTGCACTTGCCTCTTTTTGCTACTAAGGAAGAAAATGAGGTAGTTTTAACACAAGATATCAAAACTGCCCTAGAATGGTTTGGATATTCTAAGAAGTCCTATGGATCCCTATAGAGAAAATATTTCAATCAAAAAGGAAAGCTCTTGGCTAATATTGTAGGAAAAACTCTACTATACAAGGTATGGTGTCATGATAGAATCTCTAAAACCATGTTTGAAATCATGACAAGGTTAATATTGGTGAAAAAGACAAATTGGGTTCAAGTACAACTACAAAAGATTCAAGACAACATCCAGGTACCAAATCTTGGCAGAATTCTCTCTCTACTTACAAAAAGCTTACCAAGATCACATCAATACAAAGAAAGGATCAAAAATCCATCATATGAGAAAGATTGACTTCAAAATTTTAGAAAGGTGGGAGAAGGTGCTATCAAGGGCACCAAAGGAGAAAACACAAAAACTAAAACCAAAAAGGAAGAAGGTTGTAGAAGGTGAGGAAAATAAGGAAGAAATCTCTTCTGAAGAAAGTTAGTCAATACATAATCCTAATATGTTAAATATGATGAAAAGGAAATCATACAAAAAGATATCTTTATTCAATTGGACAACCCAACACAAATTGTCCTCTCTAGAAATGAATCTTTTACAAAACCACCTTTGGATTTGATTAATGCTGATGTAAGGAAGAGTGCCTTAGCTGAGGGGGAGTCTAGCAAGGATCTTCTAGTGCAATGCACTGTAGAAGAAAATCAGCCAGTTGATGCGAATGATGAGGCCACTTTAGATGAATATCTAAATGAAGTTGTGGAGAAAAGGTGGCAGATGATGATCTAGTTGAGGGAGAGTCTCACACTAAGCTCCTTGCTCAAAGTGTTAAAAACAACAATATACTTCTAGGGGCTGATGATACAAATCACAATGGGTTGAATATCCAAGAGGAACTTGGTGAGAATTCTGAAAAAGAAGTTGGTAAGAGTAAAGAAATAGAAGATCAAGGAAAAATGATGTCGATGATCTCTCAGCTTGTTGAAATCTCAGCAGTGAAATAATTCCTTATAAAGATGTTGCGCACTCAATAGAGATCAACGAAGTTGCAAGTTCACTTGCACTTATGATTGAAGAAGCTGGTCTGCTAAAGAACCCATCTCAAAAAAATATAGTGGAAACTTCAGACCTTCCTTGTCCCTCCAACATAAATAGTTCTGAAGATCCTTCTAGTGCCATCATACAACAAATGAAGGCAATGCTAGATGAGAAAAGTAAATCCTTTGAAATTTATGTCACTAAAGCTATAAAGGAAGTCAAGTATGAGTTGATGGGAAATATAAATCTCATTAAGGAGAAAAAAGACCATGTTAGTGTAGAGATCACTAGATGGTTTGACAAAGCTGTTATTATGGTACACAATAATGTCAAGGTCATGAGGTCAATTGATGAAATTTTTCAGCTCAACACTTAAGATAATGTAAGTATAAAGGGGCATGTATGAAAAACAAATGAAGTTATGTAAAATGGCATAAATCGTTTACAAAATTATATTTATACTACTCAGACTAAAGTGTTGGAGAACATTGGAAGAAGCAAAGATGCACTCCTTCAAAATCAATAAACACATTTTAAAGTATAACACGCAAAATTGATTCCTCCATAGTTGATCTAGAGCAGAAAATTTTGAAGATGTCATAAAGGGGGAGTGTGTGAATGCTGACTGAGCTATATGGGTCCTTTAAGGCATAAGACTGGCTCTCAACCATCCTCAATTGGATCAAAATGACCCAAATGATAAAGATTTTGATGAAAAGGAAAGAGATGCACATGATGTGCAAAAACCCAAGAGAAGGGACAGGTAAGGAATAATGCATCCTAAAGAGTACATGGAAAAGTGGAGAAGAGAAACAATACATGATCCAAACTATGAATATTGGAGTGATGATTCAAAAACACTCATTATGTCTGCCTGGACAAGTCATGGACAAATAAGAAAAGATATAGGCAAGATTTATCCTTTAGAAGAATGGGTCAAATATCTATAAAGAGAGTCTCTCAGGAAAAATCTCTTTGAGGAGAACAAGAATAATCCAAACCTTGTCAGAGTTCCTTCAAGATACATCCCAAAACCATACACATACATTGACATACAAAGATTAAAAGAAAGAAAGTCTTGAAAATAGTTGGCTAAATAAAGGAGAATGCGATTGTTCAAGATGTGGAATATGTAGTTTCTGTTTTAAATGTTTATACTCTTTGGCTTGAACAAACATACACACACACACACACACACACACACACACACACACACATCTCATTTTGAATGCTTATCTACCTCTTCAATATTATTATAAGTTTTATCTCTGTGATGAATTATTTTCATCCTATATATACCTTATTATTAGACAGGGTTCTAACTTCATCAAATAGGGGGAGATTGTTGGGAATATTGCCCATAATGTTCTAAGATTGGAAGAAGTCCCTCACTCAATGATATGCATATAATGTATTTGATTCTTATTTGATGTGACACGTGTAGGATTAATGTGTATTTTCATATCATTTTGCTATTATAAGTCAGGAGATTTGTTTTAAACCAAGTGTACACACAATCAGAATTACAGAATGGTTTAAGTTCAGAATCATTGTGTAGAAGCACTGAACAAAATGATATCATTGAGTGAGATCTTCTAAAGAAGGCTGCAAGTCATTTACTATTATGATTGATTAGAAAGTCACAACGATATCAGTGTGAAGCATAAAGAAAAATGCAAGTCATTTACCATTGTGTTAACAACTATCACATAATGATATTACAATGTCAACTCTAAAAGACGAGATTTAAAATTAGCGGAGGTGCAGAAAGCAGATGTCAGATTAATCTCTTCTTGAAAGAGACTTGACACGATCTCTTAGATGTTTCAACTGTTAAGGTTATCTAAGATATACAAGGTAAAGAGAGGGTCATTATGCCCAAGCTTTTGGGAACAAAGAAAGATTAGCTATCCGGTCGTCAACGAGCAATATAACAGAAATCTCTATTATCAGAAAAGGAAGTTTTCGGAAGAAGAATTGAAACTTAAAAAACAAAGAATGCTCTTATTCTAGAGAGTAAGAAGGCTTCCACTCATAAGGAAGTTCAACACTGATCATGCTCTCAAGAGAAATTTATTGTTGATCGGGTGCTGATTCTAAAGAATGGCTTTTCACTGAAAAGCCTTAGAATACTCAAGCTTCAAAGTAATATATTTTATGATTTTAGTAATTGTTACAAACCTATTTACTACTGTATTGTATGTTCTCTCTGAAATCTAGGGTAAGGGTATGTCGACAGCCTAGGTGTAGGGCTATAGAGAAGGCCAAAGTGTAGGGCTTTGTTGATAGTATGAGTTAGGGTCTTTTGAAGACCTGAGGTAGGATTCAATTATTAAATCTGATCTGTATGAGTGCTATCACTCTGAGGTAGGGCCTTGTGAAGACCTCAGGTAGGATCCAAGAAGTGGATCTGAGGAAGGGATTTACTTAAGCCTGAGGTAGGGCTTTATTGAAACCTGAGGTAGGGTTGTTGTATGAACCTAAGGTAGGATCCAAGAAATGGATCTAAGGTTGGGGACCTACTGTGTTCCTAAGTTATAGGAAACAAGGACTCCGAGCTATAAGATCTTTGATCTGAGTTATTGGAGGAGTTGGCCTAGTCTAACATACATCTAGATGGGTGGAGGGGGATAGTGAATGTATCTATAATCTAGGGAACCACTATAAAATCTCTGTGTAATCTGTGATGTGTTTTGGTTTCCTTTTCTGGGCTAGAACTGTCTGCATAATTTAAAAATGATCAAAATAATTTCAACACCTATTCACCTCTCTCTAAGAGATTAGATTAACTTTTAAACTTTCAATAAGTTATCACTCGAACATGCCGCATAAGTACAACACCCATCCCAAGTAGCGATGCATAAATTATAAATCTGAAATATCTTTTTTATGAAGGCAGAGTAAGAACAAGAGAAAACATTAACTAATCCTTCAAAGAGGAGAAAGCTTCTTCATAAGCCAATTTACAAATGAAAGGAGCATCTTTCTTGGTCAGAGCTGTTAGTGGATGGGCTATTTTATTAAAACCCACCACGAATCTTCGACAATAACCAACTAATCCACATAAATTTGGTATGGGTCTCCTCATAACTTGTGTAACACCTCCCCTGCAATGACCATATAATGCGGGACCCCACAACAAATAGATGCCACAACTTTGGTAATATAAGAATATATCGGAAAAGCTACCCATCTCAAAACTCATAGTATAAATAGTAGAACATTCGAACAAAGACAAGAAGTTGTCCATAAAAACATAGGAGTCCAAAAGGCCTTATTTCCTTACATCACCATAGTGCTCAAATGAACATCCAACACATCATACATAACCAAATGTATAATAGTCCTATGCTATCTTGGTGTGCAAGACAGATCATAATAAAAAATCATAACAAACAACCAAGCAGGAGGAGTTACTCTTCATAAGGCTTAGAACTTTTTGGCTGGTGAGCTAGCTCCAACTTGCGATCCCTACCCTATAAAATTTTTTTATAACATGGGTCAGCTAAGGTTGACCTCAACTATATAAAAAGCACCCCTCCTCCCAACCATCCCAAGATGACCCCAGGGAGCTCCATCACCCTGCAGGTCAGCACTTTGTATGCATATGAAATAAAATATGAATTAATATAGAAACAACATGAAAGAGTGTCAATAAAGGGATGCATATGACTTTTAGGTTGGGCATTGATCATTGCAAAGACCACTTCAACTATCATCTAATTTGTTTCTGCAGATGTAGGAGGTATAAGCACCTTAATTGGTGAACTACTCTCTGCCAAGTGCTGGGGCTGAGATTGCCCGCACAGCTTTTAGTCAAATATAATCGTGAAACACACAATTAAGCGACTAATAAAATTACAAAAAAAATAATTATAGGAAAACGCAGGTTCCACAAACATGTGTATTTTCAATACTAAGTGGACATTCATGGGTTTTTTTCATGTTATAACGGTGACACAAACACTTGCTCACCACCCTTAAAAGAATTAAACCACAAAATTGAGGAAGGAAGACTAATACTAGAAGCTGATACAAAATTATAACACCCACATCCATAACAAAGAATATAACAGAAGGTCCGGCCAGGGTTGTCACAACCCGCATTTTCTCCGAGGAAAACGGATTATCAGAGTAGGAGAAAACACGCGTCATGATGCCACGTTGAGCAGGGGATAACTGTCGACTCTCAGGCAAACCACTAACAACTATACATTAAGAAAATTCCTAAGTTATATGATTAGAAAATCAATTATATTTTTAAAGGCCGTATCCCTCGGCTCGGTGGATCACCTAGTCCACAATTTAAAAACTATACTTATACGCTGCGAAAAATACTTTATTCAGGTTCGACATCCTAAAAGAGTGCATAAGTGTCCCCATAGGACAACTTATACTATGCAGGACCCTTCTTTTGATTTATACTATATATATAGGAAAATGATCTTTTTACGTTATTTGGAAAATAGTGATGAGTTTTATAAAACATGCTGATCATGAGGAGTACTTATAATAGTGTTTTTAGGTTTAAAAGTAACTAGCAACCTAGCATAAATCATCCCCAGAGCAAGTAGACTATCTCCAGAAAAAGGTAGCAGCAAAAAGTAACACATCTAGTATAAGGGTAAAACTACCAGTGGGCGCCAACAAACTGACACGAACCCACTGGCAAGTATGTATGTCTGTAAGAAAAACAGTAAAACTACCTCACAAGACAAAGGAACTAATCTCCACAGTACGAGAGACCACCAGCAACAGTACAACACAACTAGCTGTCTAATCGGCTACTAACCAGAACCTGAGGCATTCAAAGAAGAAAAGAATACCTCAGCAAGCTAAACAAGTAAAAGCTGTACGGAAATGTTAGGTTATAAGGTAAGCAAGAAGAGTAAGCAAACCGAAACAAGCACCACTGTCCAAAGCAAGACAAAAAGAAAAGCACTAAGTGCGAGGAAACAACCCTGCCCAAAAAAAATCCTGTAGAGTTTACCAGGCTACCATGAGCCCAAACGTTGCAAATTTACAAAGGAAGAAACGTCTAACACCCTAAGCTGTGATATAAGGTGTAGCAAAAACAACACGGATCCGAGTTGGAGGCAAACACATTCCCCCAACCACCATTTCTAAGAAACAAAGCTCAGGGGTCTACATGTGAAAGTACTAGGGACCTCCCACCCCCTTGCCCAGCTCGTACCTGGAGCAAGATAAAAGAAAAAGGGTGGCCTTTGCAAAATTACACAACACCTCCCCCATTAAGAGCTTCAAACCACCACTACTAACCACGACCCACGATTCGGCCTTTTTGGAAAAAAAAGAAAATAGCCGACAAGGAACCTCAAAATCAAGGAATTTACTCGGGGGAGAAAATCAAGGTAAGGGAAAGACATTGAGATGACTCAACACGGCATGGCGTTGAGTGAGCTCCACTCACTCAACGCCTAAACAGACATTGGCATTGAGTGAGCTAGCCTCACTCAATGCCAAAACAACAATGGCGTTGAGTGAAGTTCACTCACTCAACGCCTTCTACAACACTGGCTGTGGTGTTGAGTGAGCTAACCTCACTCAACGCCAAAACAAATTTGGTGTTGAGTGAGGTCCACTCCCTCAACGCCTTCAACAAAGCAGGTTGTGGCGTTGAGTGAGCTAACCTCACTCAACGCCAAAACAGCTATGGCGTTGAGTGAGGTCCACTCCCTCAACGCCTTAGCACTAAACTGCAAAACCCAACTGTGGCGTTGAGTGTGTCCACCACTCTTAACTCCAAAACAGCTTTAGCGTTGAGTGAGGTCGACTCACTCAACGCCAAAGTACTTGGTCGCAAAAACAAACTACGGTGCTGAGTGCGCCCACCATTCTCAATGATAGAACAGCTTTGGCGTTGAGTGAGGTCGACTCACTCAACGCCAAAGTACTTTCCCGCAGGAAAGGGCTGCGGCGTTGAGTGAGCCCGCCTCACTCAGCGCCTAAAACACCATGGCGTTGAGTGAGGCCCACTCACTCAACGCCATTCAGAAGAGGTCGGCAAGAATGCAGATTGATTCTCGCCGAATCGGCGGGAATGCAGATCGATTCTCGCCGAATCGGCGGGAATCACTAATGATTCTCGTCGAAGTCGGCGAGAATCACTTAGTGATTCCCGTCGATTTTGACTTAGACGGAATTTTAGCGCTCAACGCCACACTACTTAGCCGCAAAAGAACAGATCAAGGGGCAATGGCGTTGAGTGTGTACACCACACTCAACTCCAAGTCCTAGCAGATCCAGCGTTGAGTGTGTGCACCACACTCAACGCCAAGTCCAAGCAGACCTGGCGTTGAGTGTGTGCACCATATTCAACGCCAAGCCCTGAATCCTCCATCGCTAACTCCAGCAAGTCTATTCATGTAGTAATATTAATCTAACAGCCAAACACGTTTTTAGGGTTATAATGAGGACTAGCACAATTTTCGAGTTAAAGCTTCTAACTCATACCCGGCTACAGCTACGGCACAGGAAAATGCAAACCTAACCCTTACTTCCTTCCCCGGCCCAAGAACAAACAAGCTACAGCGAGGGAAAAAGAACAGAGAACATACACGCCAAAGCTGTTTTGGGCAAGGTTCTGTACAGGAAATTTTCTAACAGCAAGCTTAGGCATCATCACCGGTTCTTGCACAGGAAAAGAAAGCATCTATTGTATAGGAAAGGAAACCTACTATGGCTAAAGCAATGCTCAGTTGTATCGAATAGGCTAACTGGGCATATAGGAAAAACAAGAAAACTAAATGGCAAGGGCAAGAGTACCACTTGCCTCGATTTCCAGTGGAGATTGGTCGGCCTCCCTTATCCTCACTCGGTACCAGGAACAATAACACCTAAAGCAGAAATCCGGGGCTTTAATGGCGGAAACAGACAACCCAAGAAATTCGAGACCCCTAGAAACACCACGAAAACTGAATTTCTTACCTTAGGAATGAAGGTCAAGGCAAGAGCAATCCAAATCCTCTTTCGGAATCGAATTCCGTCCACAAACGCTCCCGAAATCGGCTATTGGGTATTGTATCCACAATTACCTAAATTTGAGGAAGCCTCATGTGTAAGACCCCCTTTTTTTTTTCTTTTTCAACCACTGGGGTCTTAGCCCAGAATTGCCGCTTTGCGGTGTCATCGACTCACGGAAAGGCAACCACTACAAAACGCCAATTCTGCCGGCCCTTTTCGATCACAAGAGAGAGAAGCATTTATACAAAAGTGTAAACAAGTCCACAGAAACATGTAAATAAAAGGGAAATCATAACCAGTCCATCAATAGTAATAATAGGAAAATAGATAAAAGTGATCGAGCCCAGTACATCAGAGTCCTCACTACAAGTCACTCATCATGGAAGCTAAGAAAATACTAATCACTCACGGAGCTGGTCGAAGGTGCACCGGTGCTAGACTGTCCCACCTCCATGCGCACCGTACTCCGCTGGTGCTGGTCCCTGTCTCCCATCCGGAGCTCCTGTAATGTTTGGTTCGAAAACCATTAGTCATAAAGACTAAGCCCTATCATCCCCTACCCCTCCCACCACGACTCCTAAGTACAGGGCGGAGAAGAGGAAAGGGAAGCTACAAAAGTGGAGAATAGTCAAGCAGGTGACGGTGGACCTAACTAGCAAGTTATAGTAGGTGAACCGTGTAAATGTTGTAATAGGTAGAGCAATTAATAAGTAGCAAATTGTATAAAAGGCAGCTAGAGAACAGTAAGTAAACAAACAAGTAAATAAATATGTAACCTTAACTTATATGAATGCCCATACAAACTTATAAGTTAAGGGATCTTCTGCAAGGCTCCCATCGTATAAAAAGTCCCATACCGATTTATACGTTGGGGTGACGGTTGTATGCAATTATGAGTGTAGTGATATGCTATGCCATGGTTCATGCAAGTGCAACTCACGCACACGACTCTATGCGCACTGACCTTTAGTTCCCCCTGTTCGGGCAGCTAGCTTCACTCCCAGGAACCTCCGTAGTGGCAAATGGAGACAGTGGGTCGGGCCCCCCACTCCTAGGCGGGCATCCACACTACCAGGCCTAGCCCTTCCGTACGCCCCTAGAAGAACACAACCTAGAGTATCCGCGTACTACTGCTTGATGTACCCTCCAGACTTTCTTCGGCTAAGTGTCCCACACCGCCGAGTCAGCGTACCGATATCGGTGTGAACGACAATCAGATACCGAAGACCCACCACCTTTATTCTGTATTCCAACCCTCGAGCCCTCGGCCCCCCGGACAGTCCCGTCCGTGCATCTACCTTCAGAGCTACTGTCTGAATGGCAACCAGTCCTATTAGTCTACTTTCCTAGCTATCGGGGAGTGTGCATGTGTAACCCTAGTTATACTAATTGCTCTTTTAATTTATTATTCCTATGGTTTACGTTAGCCCAAGACTGCCCCCGGTATACCCCGTGAAGGGCTCTCAAGGGGCACTAGGAACCAAGACGGCGGCATTACGGCCCGAAGTTCCCTTTCGCAAGGCACTTATTATTATTGGTTGATGTCCCTTAACCCGATCCTCTTTTAGTTACTTTAGTTCTAACCCTAGAGTATTAAGACTCTTCCTCTTCTTCCCGGGATGGACGATCTTTCGTCGTTCCCGTACTCCCTTATCCTAACCAGTCCCACACTCTACTTATCCTGACTTCTAATGATGAACTCAATCTTAACTTGCCCTACCAACCATCAATTACCAGAATTCCGTGGCTTACTATATGTAGACCATTCTAAGCTATATGAGGTACACAAGGGGAAGTGCACCAAATTATCTTCCAAATCTTCTATAATAATTACTGGAGGTCTACCATATCATAATTTGTCTAAATCCAGAAACTTATAATTTTCCTAATTAATCTGATATTTATTTAATTTTTCCCAAAGATGGGCCATGGGTAATTTTAAACATGAACTACATGATATTCTTAAGTAATGGCCACCCAAAAATTTATGTTCACTAAATAACAGCAAAATAACCTCCAATTCAGATTTCCAGAATTTTACAGAAAGTATTTAGCCTCTAAATAATTTATCCAGTATAATCACGTTAATTCTATGTAATGAAGGAAGTACTAAAATTACTCATCGAAAAATTATAGAAAAATTACTAATCAGTAGTATGGTATAAAAAAGATCTTTGTGCAAAGAATCATAATTTTTCCAGCTTGCTAAACACCACTAAAGATTTAATCAAATAATCAAGGTAAAACATACTTAATGAAGCAAGCCTTAGAATTAAACTTCCAAAAATCCCATAAAAATTTACAGAGATTTAAAACCATAATAAACGTTCTCTGCCTAAAACTCATCAACTTCCAAGAAGTATATATTCCATAATAAATTTTCTAACCAAATCATACAAGCTACTACATCGTTAATGAAGTATCCAAAATAATGATCTTAAAATTCATAGAAAAATATCCAGAGCTTGTACCATCCTTATAATTCAGTCTACCCAAATCTCAACACTTTTTCAATGTGATTTAGTGTCATTTCCTATCTCTACAAGTTTTGCGCCCCAAACTAGGGTTAGATTTTTAGGTATCCCAACGGTCTCCAAATTTACTAAGGTTTCATCCAGAGAACTATATTGACCCTATGGTTCTCTTCACCCAGTTTCGGGTCAATCCAAGGTCATTTGACCACATGACCTTCACAAACCACCAAGATCCATCCTTAGGGTTTGGCCTTGGTCCTTAGGGCAAACTTACCCCGATCCACCTCAAACTCTATGAGGGGGTGCTAAGGAATATTACTAGCCAGTGGTAAAAGTCTCAGCCACTGTTGAGGTGATCTGACCACTCAAATTTCAAAAGTGCACTTTTAACCTAAGACCCCTTATTAAGGCAAAACTTAGGGTTGATCATTTCTAATCCAAACCATCTACAAATGAGATGAAAAATTATACAGAACCTTATGGTGACCCCAGGGACCACTCACCAAAATTTGGGAGGGTTTGGAAATTATTTAACCATCTAATTAAATTAAACTAGGATTATTGAATTTTTCTCAAAACTATAGAAAAATATTTCCCAAAAATTCTCATTTTCGGATAGCACCTAGATATAGGTAAGATTAGGCCACACCCCAAATTTCAAGTCATTTTGATGACTGGTTTAGAGTGGGGAATTTTTCTAAGGTCCAGACGGCCCTCTGGATAGACCTCACCAGAAAGGGCGCTGTGGTCTAACCAGGATTCTAACTCGAGTGAAATTAATTTTAAATTAAACTAGACTTCAAGAGCTACATTTTCTATGTTGACCACTTTTCCTGTAGGAGCCTCTAGATATTTTTCCCAAATTATTTAAAGTGACAGATATTTTCATTCAGAAAATTGCATCACAAATAAAATCTAATTAAATGGTACTGTTCATCTTCTTCCACAGCCCGAATCCAGAGCCCTGAAAACCTAATTTCCTGTAGCTTTTCCAAGCTATTTCCCGGCCATCCAGCCATCTCCCTGGCCGACCACCACCACCACCACCTCCGTTGAGGCGAGGGCTATCGTCGGGCGGCGGCACGGCCGCCGGAGAGGCGGTTTCCGGCGAACCCGCCACCATGAAATTTTCGGAAAACCACGAATACGCTCACCCGATCTGGCTCTTTTGAGTCCGATATCTCTCCTAACAATTACTAAGATCTATCCGCAGAAGAAGAGGGAGGGGAGGACCTTGTTCGCGGGCTGAAGGCGTGCAGAGCGTCGGGAAGCCATTTGCGCGGTGGTGGCGTCGCCGGAAATTCTTCAACAGCAAGGGGGAAGTCTGAAACAGTTTGAGGGAGTGTAACCTTTTCCTCTTGCTCTTAGGAGTCTTTTATAGATCAACAAATGGGGAGGGGAAAGGATGAAACGTTGGCGGCCATTAATAATTCCCTTAATGACGTTTCGGTTATGACGAATTTCAGTTGAAACGCTGGAGATGAAGAGGTGCTCGCCAGGTGGCGATTTCCTATTGGACCAACATTTCCTTAATTATTTAAATAATTAAAGTAGGAAACGGCCCATAAATACCCTTGGTTTTCATTCCCATAATCAGAATTTATTATTGCGTCGGTTACGGAAATTTCCAGTCTGGCTGTCGTTTCGGCCTTGGTCACGGGCGTGACACATAGGACACGGGCGTGACAGGCCCGGTTAGCCAATTCTGGGTTCGACGATCGTCGAACTGAGATCGACAATCGTCGAAGGGTGGTCATGGGCGTGACACCCGGGTCACGGGCGTGACTGGCCCGTGTGGTCAAATTCTGGGTCGACGAGCGTCGAACTGAGATCGACGCTCGTCGAGCGTGGTCACGCCCTATGTCACGGGCGTGACATTGAGGGTCACGGGCGTGACATGCCTTGTGACTAATTCTGGGTCGATGCCCGTCGAACTAAAATCGACGATCGTCGAGCGTGGTCATGCCCTATGTCACGGGCGTGACATTGAGAGTCACGGGCGTGACAGGCCATGAGGCAAATTCTGCGCCCAACGATCGTCTACCTGGGATCGACGATTGTCGAAGGAGTCACGCCCCAGGTCACGGGCATGACACCTGGGTCATGGGCGTAACAGGGCCGGGTGGAAAATTTTGTGCCCGAAGATCGTCTACCTGAGATCGACGATCGTCGAGGGAGTCACGCCCCAGGTCACGGGCTTGACACCTATGTCACGGGCGTGACAGGGCCGGGTGGAAAATTTTGCGCCCGACGATCGTCTACTTGAGATCGACGATCGTCGAGGAGTCACGCCCCAGGTCACGGGCGTGACACCTGGGTCACGGGCATGACCAACCCGTGACCCGAAATCCTGGTCGATTTATTTCAACTTTTGGGCTCCCTAGGGTTTTACCACAACCAACCGACTCTTAGGGGTCTAGCTGGAAATGGGATGTTACAAATCCCAATAAACAAAACAAAGATTTCGTCCCCGAAATCAAGGTTAAGCCTACGGGACTCTAATCGAGAAAAGAAGCTTGTAACATCCCATGAGAATTAAAGAAATTATTTCCCTACGTTATGTTGGTTTTATACGGTTTCAAATCTAAGATTAATTCGCCCACTTAACTAGGTATATACAACCCAATAAACAAAAGATTAGCCCCTATTCTTGAAGTTTCAATCCCATTGATTTAAAACAGGAAAGCAAATTAATTGTCCAGAGGGGTTGTGAGGTATACCTGACGAAAAAGTTCCGGGTATTTTTGCCGCATCAAGTCCTGTGGCTCCCATGTATGCTCCTCCTGCCCATGATTGTTCCACAGAACCTTGACTAACGGGACCTTCTTCCGTCGCAGGACCCGCACTGCTGTATCGTCAATCCTGATAGGCTCCAGGTTGACTGACCGATCCGAGGCCACCGGGCCATCTGCCGAGGAAATCAGCTGCTCAGGGCGTAGCAGAGCCCTCCGAAGTGAGGAGAAGTGGAAGACGTCATGCAATCCCGCTAACTCCGGTGGAAGCTCCAGTCTATAGGCTAAGGGGCCGATCCGCTCCAGGATCCTATAGGGCCCCATATATCTTGGACTGAGCTTCTTCCGCCCGCGAACCCGCGAGACTCCATGCATCGGCCGTATCTTCAAGAAAACTCGGTCCCCCACCTAGAACTCCACTTGACGATGCCTCGCATCGAAGTATTTCGCCTGTCTGCTCTGGGCTTCCAACATCCTGTCTCGAATCAATTTAATCTGAGCATCTGTATCTCCCACAAACTCCGAGCCCAGTGCCTGCGGATCCTCGTCCTGAACCCATGATAGTGGGGTTCTGCACCTCCTTCCATACAACGCTTCGTATGGAGCCATGCCTATGCTGGACTGATGAGCGTTGTTGTATGAAAACTTGACCAGTGGCAACAATCTCTCCCAAGGCTCGCCACAGTCCAAAATACACAGTCGTAACAGATCTTCCAGTGTACGGTTTGTGCGCTCTGTTTGTCCGTCGGTCTGAGGGTGGAAAGCTGTGCTGAATGTCAACCGAGAACCCAGATGGGCCTGGATTGACCTCCATTCCCTGGATGTAAACCGCCCATCCCGATCCGAAACGATAGTCTTGGGCACCCCATGATAACGCACAAACTGCTCAATGAACCTCCGTACTAATACACTGACCGGTGTGTCCTTTGCCACTGGGATGAATCTGGCCACCTTTGTCAGCCTGTCCACTATCACCCAGATCGAGTCGTTCCCCGCACGGGATCTAGGTAGCCCATGTATGAAGTCCATGGCTATATCCTCAAACTTCCACTCCGGCACTGGAAGCGGCTGCAACAAGCCTGCCGGGTTCCTACACTCCGCCATCACGAGCTGGCAGGCCTCACAATGCGTCACAAAATACGTAATATCTTTCTTCATACCCGGCCAATACATCGTCCTCTTTAAGTCCTTTGTCATCTTGGTGATCCCCGGGTGTACCGAATATCGGCTGCAATGAGCTTCCGTCAAAATATCCTCCCGGATCCGTCCTCCTGCTGGTATGTAGACTCTGCCTCGGAAACACAGGAGCCCATCCCTCAAAGAGTAGTCTCCCGTCGTGCCTTCCTCCAAGGCTCGGAATATTGGTTCAGCTCTCTCATCTAGCATCTGCCCATCTCTGATGCGGTCCCGAATGTCATCAGTAGTAGCCATCGACCCCAGGTACTCCATGTACAGCTCCGGGTCATCCTCAGACACTAGCGAAATCTGCATCTCCTCGAATGATCTAATCAACTCCAAGGCCATCAGCTGCGGGCCTACTCCTGTCGTACTCGCTCTCCGACTCAGAGCATCTGCGACCACGTTCGCCTTCCCAGGATGGTAGTGCATGGTATACTGGTAGTCCGACAGAAACTCCACCCAGCGTCTCTGTCTGATGTTCAACTCCTTCTGGGTGTCGATGTACTTCAGATTCTTGTGGTCGGAGAAGATATCACAATATACTCCGTAGAGATAGTGTCGCCAGATCTTAAGAGCAAAAATGACTGCCCCCATCTCCAAATCGTGTACGGGGTAGTTTTTCTCGTGCTGCTTCAACTGACGGGAGGCATAGTCTATTACGTGCCCATTCTGCATAAGGACGGCACCCATCCCCTGATAGGAAGCATCTGTATATACCTGGAATCCCTCCTTCCCTGATGGGAGAGCAAGGATGGGGGCCGAGGTGAGACGATCCTTCAGTTCCTGGAAGGCAGATTCGCATCGAGGCGTCCATATAAAAGGGGACTCCTTCTTCGTCAGGGACGTAAGAGGGAGGGCAATCAGAGAGAACCCCTCGACGAACTTCCGGTAGTAACCGACAAGTCCCAAGAAGCTTCGAACATCCGTGGCCGACTTTAGCGATGGCCAATCCCGTACTGCCTGGATCTTTGCAGGATCCAATGCCAGACCTGCTCCGCTGATGACATGGCCCAGAAAGGCCACCTCCTTTAGCCAGAACTGGCACTTGCTGTACTTGGCATACATCTCATGCTCACGCAGCTTCCCCAAGGTCAAGGCCAGATGTCTCGCGTGCTCCTCCTCCGTCCTTGAATAGATGAGGATGTCGTCGATGAATACAATGACAAAGACGTCCAGATACTCCTCGAACACCCAATTCATCAAAGTCATGAATGCGGAGGGTGCATTCGTGAGCCCGAACGGCATCACGGTAAACTCGTACAAGCCATATCTGCTGCTGAAGGCCGTCTTCGGGATGTCCTCCTCCCGAATACGAAGCTGGTAGTACCCTGACCTCAGATCCAGCTTTGAGAACCAATGGGCTCCCTCCAGCTGGTCAAAAAGCTCGTATATCCGTGGTAAGGGATAAGTATTCCGGACTGTCAACCTGTTCAGAGCCCGGTAATCGATGCACAGTCGAAGGGTCCCGTCTTTCTTCTTAACGAACAACACCGGAGCTCCCCACGGTGATGAGCTAGGCCGAACGAACCCGGCCTCCACTAACTCCTGAAGCTGGCTTTGGAATTCCACCAACTCCTTTGGGGCCATTCGATAGGGAGCTCTGGATACCGGCTTAGCCCCCGGTACGAGCTGAATCTGAAAGTCCTTCTCCCGGTGCGGGGGTAACCCTGGTAGCTTCTCCGGAAATACGTCGGCAAAGTCCCGCACTACTGGAATATCTGCAATGGAGTCCTTGGCTACGACCGCCTCAAAGAGGACCTGATAAACTTCTTCCCCCTGCAGGTGGGCCTTAACGGCCTGCACAGACGATAGTAAGGTACGGGGTGCTGGTATAATACCTTCAATAACAATGAAGGAGTCGCCGTGCCTCACGGTGATCCTCTTCGCCACGCAATCGATCTGGGCATGGTTCCAATACAGCCAAGTCATGCCCAGAATCAGATCGTAATCTGGCATCTTCAGAATCGTCGCTGGTGCCTCGAATGCCTTCCCGCCGATCCTCGCTTCCATATTACAATGAGCAGAGGTCAATATCTCTGATCCATCGGGTAGGCACACCCTCATCATCTTCCCGGTGAATGGCTCCACTCCTGCCAGTCCTTTCACGAAATCCTCCGACATGAATGATTGCGACGCACCAGTGTCAAAGAGGGTATGAGCGGGCTTGCCGCTCACGAAGACTATGCCTGGGGTATTTAAATGTCTTAGTATTCTTATTGTAGTTTATCTTCTCTTAATTTCTAACCAGGTTATGTTAAAAATAGTAGTTTATATGAAGAAAATCTGAAAAGTACGGCCATACCTGTGATAACCTGCTCCGGGTCCCGGGGCTGTGTCAGGTCTAGAGCATACACCTGCTCTCTCTCTGGCCTACGACCTCGATCCTGAAACCCTCGTCCTCGGTCCTGTCCTCGTCCGCCAAACTGTCGGGGAGGTGGAGCGCCCTGATGTACTGGTGGGGGTGCTCGCCTCACAGGGCAGTTCCTCTTGATATGCCCCGGCTGGTTGCACTGATAGCATACCGGTGGCTGCTCTGCCGTCCTTGGCATTTCCAGCATCTGTATAGGCTGGGGAGCCAATACCCCCTGACTCCTCTGTTCCTGCCCAAACTCTTGACGAGGCTGATCCCCGTTCCTCCTCTCTCCAATAACCTGGCCTCGAGGACGGTCTCTACGTCCTCCAATCACTGTATCATCAGCCGGTCTCTTCCGGCTCCTCACTGTAAGCTGATCCGCCTCCCTCTTCTTAGCCATCTCCAGAATCCTGGCTAGACTCCCCTCTGAGATGAAAAGGAGGGCCTGCCTCATGTCATCTTGCAGCCCCTTATAAAACCTCCGGGCATAGCCAGCATCGTCTAACTGGTAAGCGTCCGCATAACGGGCCAGGTGAGTGAACTCCTGATAGTACTCCACCACAGTCCTGTTCCCCTGCCTCAACCGCAGGAACCTATCCTCCAGGTCATCTCTCGCCGACTGAGGTACAAAATGTCCCAAGAGCGCTGCTCTGAACTCCTCCCAAGTAATATAAGCACAGTCCATCCCTGCAAAGGTGGTGTCCAGCTGAAATTTCCACCATCTTTTTCCGTGTGACTCTAAGCAGGAGACTGACAAAGCGACTGCCTCCTCCGTGGGGCATCGAATCCCTGCCAGCATCTCGTAAATAGTGTCCAACTACTCCTCTGTACGTACTGCAGACTCCGTCCCCTGGTAGGATGGAGGGGAAAGTCCCCGGAAGACAGTCATCCAATTGGCCCCGGGGTTTGGCTGTGGGGCCGGGGCTGGCTGGGCTCTGAAGGCCTCCAGGATGGCCTTCAGTGTTTGCCCCATTTCCGTCTGCTGGAACGGAACTGGTGCTGGCGGAGTCGGGACCACATTCGGAGCCTGAGGTGTCCCCTGCTGTGATGTAGGGTTCATCGCAGGCTACAAGTAAAAATTCCATTTGTTAGAGAGCGAATGGATGGAATTTAAAGAGAGTTAGGATGGACTTTCACATGTGATTTCCCTTATGGGCACACCACTGCTTCCGCTGCTAGTTTGTCCGCAAACTAAGCTCGCACGGGGGTGGCCCAAGGTTTTTGTGGACTACTTCTCTTTCGATCGAGGTTTCCTCTGATACCACTTGTAAGACCCCCTTTTTTTTTTCTTTTTCAACCACCGGGGTCTTAGCCCAGAATTGCCGCTTTGCGGTGGCACCGAATCACGGAAAGGCAACCACTACAAAACGCCAATTCTGTCGGCCCTTTTCGATCACAAGAGAGAGAAGCATTTATACAAAAGTGTAAACAAGTCCACAGAAACATGTAAATAAAAGGGAAATCATAACCAGTCCATCAATAGTAATAATAGGAAAATAGATAAAAGGGCTCGAGCCCAGTACATCAGAGTCCTCACTACAAGTCACTCATCGCGGAAGCTAAGAAAATACTAATCACTCACGGAGCTGGTCGCAGGTGCACCGGTGCTAGACTGTCCCACCTCCATGCGCACCGTACTCCGCTGGTGCTGGTCCCTGTCTCCCATCCGGAGCTCCTATAATGTTTGGTTCGAAAACCATTAGTCATAAAGACTAAGCCCTATCATCCCCTACCCCTCCCACCATGGCTCCTAAGTACCGGGCGGAGAGGAGGAAAGGGAAGCTACAAAAGTGGAGAATAGTCAAGTAGGTGACGGTGGACCTAACTAGCAAGTTATAGTAGGTGAACAGTGTAAATGTTGTAATAGGTAGAGCAATTAATAAGTAGCAAATTGTATAAAAGGCAGCTAGAGAACAGTAAGTAAACAAACAAGTAAATAAGTATGTAACCTTAACTTATATGAATGCCCATACAAACTTATAAGTTAAGGGATCTTCTGCAAGGCTCCCATCGTATAAAAAGTCCCATACCGATTTATACGTTGGGGTGACGGTTGTATGCAATTATGAGTGTAGTGATATGCTATGCCATGGTTCATGCAAGTGCAACTCACGCACACGACTCTATGCGCACTGACCTTTAGTTCCCCCTGTTCGGGCAGCTAGCTTCACTCCCAGGAACCTCCGTAGTGGCAAACGGAGACAGTGGGTCGGGCCCCCCACTCCTAGGCGGGCATCCACACTACCAGGCCTAGCCCTTCCGTACGCCCCTAGAAGAACACAACCTAGAGTATCCGCGTACTACTGCTGGATGTACCCTCCAGACTTTCTTCGGCTAAGTGTCCCACACCGCCGAGTCAGCGTACCGATGTCGGTGTGAACGACAATCAGATACCGAAGACCCACCACCTTTATTCTGTATTCCAACCCTCGAGCCCTCGGCCCCCCGGACAGTCCCGTCCGTGCATCTACCTTCAGAGCTACTGTCTGAATGGCAACCAGTCCTATTATTCTACTTTCCTAGCTATCGGGGAGTGTGCATGTGTAACCCTAGTTATACTAGTTGCTCTTTTAATTTATTATTCCTATGGTTTACGTTAGCCCAGGACTTCCCCCGGTATACCCCGTGAAGGGCTCTCAAGGGGCACTAGGAACCAAGACGGCGGCATTACAGCCCAAAGTTCCCTTTCTCAAGGCACTTATTATTATTGGTTGATCTCCCTTAACCCGATCCTCTTTTAGTTACTTTAGTTCTAACCCTAGAGTATTAAGACTCTTCCTCTTCTTCCCGGGATGGACGATCTTTCATCGTTCCCGTACTCCCTTATCCTAACCAGTCCCACACTCTACTTATCCTGACTTCTAATGATGAACTCAATCTTAACTTGCCCTACCAACCATCAATTACCAGAATTCCGTGGCTTACTATATGTAGACCATCCTAAGCTATATGAGGTACACAAGGGGAGGTGCACCAAATTATCTTCCAAATCTTCTATAATAATTACTGGAGGTCTACCATATCATAATTTGTCTAAATCCAGAAACTTATAATTTTCCTAATTAATCTGATATTTATTTAATTTTTCCCAAAGATGGGCCATGGGTAATTTTAAACATGAACTACATGATATTCTTAAGTAATGGCCACCCAAAAATTTATGTTCACTAAATAACAGCAAAATAACCTCCAATTCAGATTTCCAGAATTTTACAGAAAGTATTTAGCCTCTAAATAATTTATCCAGTATAATCACGTTAATTCTATGTAATGAAGGAAGTACTAAAATTACTCATCGGAAAATTATAGAAAAATTACTAATCAGTAGTATGGTATAAAAAAGATCTTTGTGCAAAGAATCATAATTTTTTCAGCTTGCTAAACACCACTAAAGATTTAATCAAATAATCAAGGTAAAACATACTTAATGAAGCAAGCCTTAGAATTAAACTTCCAAAAATCCCATAAAAATTTACAGAGATTTAAAACCATAATAAACGTTCTCTGCCTAAAACTCATCAATTTCCAAGAAGTATATATTCCATAATAAATTTTCTAAGCAAATCATACAAGCTACTACATCGTTAATGAAGTATCCAAAATAATGTTCTTAAAATTCATAGAAAAATATCCAGAGCTTGTACCATCCTTATAATTCAGTCTACCCAAATCTCAACACTTTTCAATGTGATTTAGTGTCATTTCCTATCTCTACAAGTTTTCGCCCCAAACTAGGGTAAGATTTTTAGGTATCCCAACGGTCTCCAAATTTACTAAGGTTTCATCCAGAGAACTATATTGACCCTATGGTTCTCTTCACCCAGTTTCAGGTCAATCCAAGGTCATTTGACCACATGACCTTCACAAACCACCAAGATCCATCCTTAGGGTTTGGCCTTGGTCCTTAGGGCAAACTTACCCCGATCCACCTCAAACTCTATGAGGGGGTGCTAGGGAATATTACTAGCCAGTGGTAAAAGTCTCAGCCTCTGTTGAGGTGATCTGACCACTCAAATTTCAAAAGTGCACTTTTAACCTAAGACCCCTTATTAGGGCAAAACTTAGGGTTGATCATTTCAAATCCAAACCATCTACAAATGAGATGAAAAATTATACAGAACCTTATGGTGACCCCAGGGACCACTCACCAAAATTTGGGATGGTTTGGAAATTATTTAACCATCTAATTAAATTAAACTAGGATTATTGAATTTTTCTCAAAACTATAGAAAAATATTTCCCAAAAATTCTCATTTTCGGATAGCACCTAGATATATGTAAGATTAGGCCACACCCCAAATTTCAAGTCATTTTGATGACTGGTTTAGAGTGGGGAATTTTTCTAAGGTCCAGACGGCCCTCTGGATAGACCTCACCAGAAAGGGTGCTGTGGTCTAACCAGGATTCTAACTCGAGTGAAATCAATTTTAAATTAAACTAGACTTCAAGGGAAACATTTTCTATGTTGACCACTTTTCCTATAGGAGATTCTAGATATTTTTCCCAAATTATTTAAAGTGACAGATATTTTCATTCAGAAAATTGCTTCACAAATAAAATCTAATTAAATGGTACTGTTCATCTTCTTCCACAGCCCGAATCCAGAGCCCTGAAAACCTAATTTCCTGTAGCTTTTCCAAGCTATTTTCCGGCCATACAGCCATCTCCCTGGCCGACCACCACCACCACCACCTCCGTTGAGGCGAGGGCTATCGTCGGGCGGCGGCACGGCCGCCGGAGAGGCGGTTTCCGGCGAACCCGCCACCATGAAATTTTTGGAAAACCACGAATACGCTCACCCGATCTGGCACTTTTGAGTTCGATATCTCTCCTAATGATTCCTAAGATCTATCCGCAGAAGAAGAGGGAGGGGAGGACCTTGTTCGCGGGCTGAAGGCGTGCAGAGCGTCGGGAAGCCATTTGCGCGGTGGTGGCGTCGCCGGAAATTCTTCAACAGCAAGGGGGAAGTCTGAAACAGTTTGAGGGAGTGTAACCTTTTCCTCTTGCTCTTAGGAGTCTTTTATAGATCAGCAAATGGGGAGGGGAAAGGATGAAACGTTGGCGGCCATTAATAATTCCCTTAATGACGTTTCGGTTATGATGAATTTCAGTTGAAACGCTGGAGATGAAGAGGTGCTCGCCAGGTGGCGATTTCCTATTGGACCAACATTTTCTTAATTATTTAAATAATTAAAGTAGGAAACGGCCCATAAATACCCTTGGTTTTCATTCCCATAATCAGAATTTATTATTGTGTCGGTTACGGAAATTTCCAGTCTGGCTGTCGTTTCGGCCTTGGTCACGGGCGTGACACATAGGTCACGGGCGTGACAGGCCCGGTTAGCCAATCATGGGTTCGACGATCGTCGAACTGAGATCGATGATCGTCGAAGGGTGGTCACGGGCGTGATACCCGGGTCACGGGCGTGACTGGCCCGTGTGGTCAAATTCTGGGTCGACGAGCGTCGAACTGAGATCGACGCTCGTCGAGCGTGGTCACGCCCTATGTCACGGGCGTGACATTGAGGGTCACGGGCGTGACATGCCTGGTGACTAATTCTGGTTCGACGCCCGTCGAACTAAAATCGACGATCGTCGAGCGTGGTCACGCCCTATGTCATGGGCGTGACATTGAGAGTCACGGGCGTGACAGGCCATGAGGCAAATTCTGCGCCCAACGATCGTCTACCTGGGATCGATGATCGTCGAAGGAGTCACGCCCCAGGTCACGGGCGTGATACCTGGTCACGGGCATGACAGGGCCGGGTGGAAAATTTTGCGCCCGACGATCGTCTACCTGAGATCGACGATCGTCGAGGGAGTCACGCCCCAGGTCACGGGCGTGACACCTATGTCACGGGCGTGACAGGGCCGGGTGGAAAATTTTGCGCCCGACTATCGTCTACCTGAGATCGACGATCGTCGAGGAGTCACGCCCCAGGTCACGGGCGTGACACCTGGGTCACGGGCGTGACCAACCCGTGACTCGAAATCCTGGTCGATTTATTTCAACTTTTGGGCTCCCTAGGGTTTTACCACAACCAACCGACTCTTAGAGGTCTAGCCGGAAATGGGATGTTACATCCTGTCAAGCTAAGATGAAGTCACAATGTATTTGATGAAATCTTTCAAGTTGTGCTTGCAGTTATCCTCACTAAGTACACACCAATGTCAGGGTGCAGTAGGTCAATATACACGGGTCTGTGCAACGTAATCCCTCGTTGAGCAGATCAGTGTATTGGCTTATGTGTACTCTCTCTATTGGAGTGTACTTACTTTCAAGCACAGGGTTTAGAAAGATCAAGATAAGACAAGGAGAAGGATGGGCCAATGACCATCTCAAGGGAAGAAAGGCGAAAATCGTCTAAGTAGAAATCGTCGAGAATCACTAAGTGATTCTCGCCGATTCGACGAGAATCACTAGTGATTCTCGCCGAATCGACGAGAATCACTCGCTGATTCTCGCCCAATGCTGCCGGCTGTCTCGACACCGCCCTGAATTCTACTAAGGGAGAATCATCGAGAATCAATTGTGATTCTCGCCGATTCTCTCCGGCTTGCTATTTCAATGAAGCTAGAATTCTGCTAAGTGGAATTCAGCGAGAGTCGTAGGTGATTCTCGCCGATTCGTCGAGAATCACCTACGATTCTCGCCGAATTTGACTTAGGCAAATTTCTGCTATTCTCTGGACCGGTCCAAGTTAGCACGCGCTGTTTGGAGCCGGACTTAGGGTTATTACTGGTGGGGCCCACAACGGTCATATTGGATCATGCTATTGTATAAATACATCGGTATGTTGAACAGTAAATAGAACAAACAGAGAATAAGGAAAGCCGAGCCGCTGACGTGACCTAGATCGCGAATCTCGCTCCGTCTCCATCACCGCTCGTATGAGTTCGTCGCCGCCGCTGATCGTGGTTTCTTCCTGATCTCCTGGCGATAGAAACTCTGTCTCGCAATGCGTCTCACGAGTCCTTCTTGAGAACCTTTGTCTCTTGATTTGTAGATCGGGAATACCTTCCCTATCCGAATCGATTGAGACGATTGATCCAAGAAAGACCGTTGGTAGACCTTGCCAGCTTAGCTACGAAGTTTGGATCTACATAACATCGCTGCCTCTTTCTTTGCCGCCGCCGATCTAGAGAAGTTCCTTTCCAAGTGAGATCTAAGGTCGTGGACTCTTCGTCGTCTTCAAGAACACGTCATCGAACGAAGAGGGACACCTTAATCTCCAAAAGTAGTTTGTATTTCTAATACACTCCATTTTCAATTTTGTTGTAAAGGAACGTTGGTTCCTAGTTGTAAGGGTTGAGTGCAACCCGTGGTGTAGGAGTGGTGACTCCTTCGTTTGGAAGGGTTCCTTCCGTTAGTGCAAGGATTGGATTTCAATCCTATTGGTGAAGTGACCGAGTCGTCCCTGGTTGGGAGATAGATCGAAGGGGGAGAGTGGACGTACCCAAATCGGGGAACCACTATAATTTGCCGGTGTCTTTCTGTGCTGTGTTGTTTGGTTTATTTGTGCAAGTACAATTTTAATTCCGCAAAAACGCTGCAAGACACCTATTCCCCCCCCCATAGGTTAAGGTAGTTGGCAATAGGTGGACTTTCAAGTTGTATCAGAGTGAGGTTGCTCATCAAAAAGGTTCACACCTTGAGTAAAATCCTGCCACCAGTGTCTATAAGAATGGAGCTGGATTATGATATCTCTCCGTTAAGACTCCCCACGTGCACAAAGGAGTATTATCCCATCTGGAAGATTAGAGTGTCTTTTCACTTGGAGGCTATCGATCCTCGGGCATCACTCATCCTGGAAGAGGGTCCATTCATTCCCATGAAGACCTCCAGCTCTGAAAAGGATATCCAAATCCCCAAGTCAATTACTGAGATGTCTGAGACTGAACTCTATTTGTTCAATCTGGATAAGATGATTCGTCAGATCATCATTGATGTCTGGTCTGGACTTTCTTGATCTAGACTGGAAAAATGTAGGACGGCCAAGTCAATGTGGCAAACCATCTCAAACCTCATGGAGGGATCAGAGAAAGCAGGGATCAGCTGTCTGCAAGAGGATGAAGACTATGTGGGGGTCCTCGCCTCGGCAATGACCAATCTGTCAGTATCAGGGCTCCGGTGTCCTTGTCAGAGACTGAAGAAGAAATTGAGGAAAGCAGTTCTGATGAAGCTGACTCAACGGTCTCTGCCGATCTTAACAGTAACTCTGAAGAGCTGAATCAGGAGCAGGTAACTTCCTCATCTAGCCCCTCTTCCCTTGATGTTCCTGAAGACAAGAATAGTTCAGATGGCTGCCCATCTAATGATGAACAGTATATGGAGAATTTCAATCAAAAGATTGAAAATCTTGATTCCCTGGAGAGTGCCCTTCAGAAAAGCAACCTACTTGTTGAGGAGCAAGCTCAGGAGATTGCTCGACTGAATACCTTGATGGATCTCCAATTGGCATCCATCAAGTTAAAGGACTCTAAAATCTCAGATCTAGAGAGTCGTCTAGAGAATGAGAAGAGGATAGTATCTAACTTTACCAAGGTAGATGCTATCAAGAGAAAATGGGTGGATCTCCTGAATTATTAATTCATGGAGAAATGGGGAGACTGTGTTCAGACCTCCCACCCCAAGTAGGAAGGGCATTCATCATTCCTTCAGGTATGACCACAAGAACAATCGTGGTCACTGCAAGGATGATCAGCCCTCATGTAGAAACACCCACTGTGCAAGGGCTGTCATGGCCACCCATGTGAGAATACCTAAGGCTCATCCTGAACCCTTTGTATTCTCGGCCTCTGCCCCAACTCGTCATGAATCAGCAGGAACCAGCTCTCACTGCGTTTCTCACCATCCTAGGACACAGGAAAGGGGGTTAGAAAACATGTAGTAAGTGCCCATGGGGCCTCTGGAAGTGTGCTGACTGAAAGGAAGGCACCACCTCCCAGGCCTCATGACGCTCACCACATGCACTCTTTCCACCCTCCCACGTGTCACGGTGGAAAAGGCCAATTTGTGAGCAGAACCGGCTCTATCCCGTTTAGACTTGAGATCATGACTTCTTCAGTCAGTAGGTCTGGTCTGAAACGGCGATACAACATTCACAAGTATTGGTGCTGTGGCAAGGTGGGTCACTTTGCCGTAGATTGTTGGCACAATCCCTCTGTGCCAAGGGCAAGGGTACATCCACGTCCTCTGAGCAGGGTTAGCATTCCTGACAGGATTCCTGTGGGAAGGCATTCGTGGTTTTATACTAACAAGAACCTAGGACCTAATTCAGTTTGGGTTCCTAAGGAAAGGTAATTCTATTTTACAGGGTAGTCTAGGTTCCCGTAAACATGATTGGAACTAGACAGGAGATGTTTCAAGAATTTCTTGGAACGTGTCATTGAAATAAGAGTTGTCCTATCTATAAAGGCATACTCAATTTGAATACCTGGTGTGCCTTGAACTGAAGATCTGAATGAGAAAACTTACGATCCCAGGTACTTGAATTCAGTTTCAATATTTGAGTCATATTATTCTGATAATTACATATATATATATATATATATATATATACTTACATATCCACACAAATTTGTGAATTCCTCCTCTCAAAAGTAATTGGTTATGTGTATATATACACATATATGAGTGTACACCTAAGGAAAAATTGGAATTGTTAAATGAGCTTCAGATACACATTTATACATTTGAAGATGAACCTCAACAGGCATAAGTCAGCCCACTTAACATTAAGGTACGTCAATGGGTATTACAAAAGATTACAACTGATATCAGAATATTGTGTATGTCCCGATCAAGAAATAACTTATTAAATTTGCTTGCCTCGATTATTTGTCTAGGGTGTAACAAAGTTCTTATGCCTCCTAACGCTATGTGAAAAATTCCTTCTAAACCCTCGGTACAAAACAGTTAGAAAAATCTGTCGGAATCACGTCGAACCCGCCCGGTTCGCTACTGTATATATAGATCGTGTAAATCCCGCCGATTTCTCCCTACGTCTTAATCCCGTCGATTCGCCTTCCTATTCACTAACATCCCGCCGATTTGCCTGGTTTGTGTTCTTCCCGTCGATTCGCCTGGTTAGTGGATTCTCTTCGATCGCCCGAACCCAACGGAATCGCACCATCCCGACACCTTCCCATCGATCACAGCTGCGACCGCTAAGGATCTCCTCTGTGCCTCCGACGACTAAGAACCAAGGACGCAAGGGCTTCCACTCGACATTATGGTAACTGTCTATTCCCGTTCTTCCTCCTTTTTAGTGGCGTGTCTAATGTGTAGCCTCCTACTAGGATCGCTGATAAGATATCGACTTGGGTATTTCCTCCCTAGGTCTATAATGGCTCCAAGAACCACCGCCGGCCTGGTCACTGGATGTGAACTAGTTCGGACCGGTTTTTCACATGCCTCATATGAGTTCAGGAACATCATCCTCATGCTTAAAGAGGCTGGAATCACCTTTATACTGGAGCACCCCTGCAAGATATTGGATAAGGAGGTGATGGAGTTCTTTGCAACCGCCAAACTTCGGGATGAAGACACTGTCATCAAGTGTAAGATTGCCGGTGCTAGGATCAAGATGTCTGCAAGGAAACTGACTCGATACCTGTAGCTCTCCAGCTCTGATCACGAGAATTATCTGGAAGAACAAGATAGAGCCAGGACTCTTCTGTTCTGCGGCCTACCTAGAGGAATCAAATCCATCAAAAGGAAGGAGATTAACGAGGAAGGGAAGCTTCTGGCTGACATCATTGGGAAAGTCCTGATATGTAAACTAGGTTCCCACGATCATATCTCAGGGGAGATGTTTAAGATCTTAATGGTCATCGTTTGTCGAAAGTGATTCAACTGGGGGGGCCATGCTGTTTGAGAAAATAAAGGACACTCTGAGAACCCCCAACTTTGGACGGATCATTAGTCTTTATCTGAACCAACTAGATGGCGATAAGTTTGATATGAGCAAAGGAGTTCTCATCCACTATCTGAAGAAGATGGACTCCAGTGTATTTGATAGATGGGAGAGACGGATAGGGCAAGCTGCCATGGGAGAAGAACGAGATGAATCTCCGGCTGTGTCACATAGGGCTGAGGACAATAGAACTCCAGCCGATTCCGTTGCTATCCCCGGTGAAGTTCCTGATGTACTGACTGCAAGAACTGAGGGGGACCCTCAACCCACTCCTGCTGATGTCATATCTGATATCTCTCAGATAGCTAGGGATGTAGTTGAGAACCTGCAAGAAGAAAGTGAGGATGTGGAGAAAGATGGGGCGGCCCTGTACAATACTGATATGGGAGATGGAGGTGCTGTTCTGGAGGATGATGAACTGGATGTGGACGCTGCTGTTGATGAGAATGAGAATATGGATGATGAGGAGGAGGAAGAAGGAAATGATAGGAGTGAAGATATGGATCATCGGGATGATGCTGAAGTTCCATCTGAGGAACGAGCTCCTGAGGAGTCTGGTGCTCGAATGGAGGGGGAGTCCTCCCAGCAACTATCGGTAAGCATTCCTGAAAAACCTACCGAGGCTGCCCAAATTCCCCCTGTGGAAACAGTACTTGTGTCCAGCTCACCAAGTGCATCTGCTGAAGAGCCAGATCAAGGCTTGCCTGAAGATCATCCACTGCAAGCCAATCTGGCAAATCATATTGTCAATATAGTTTAAGGAATTCTGGATGAGTTAAAGGCCTCGTTTGAGAAAACACAAGCCAAAGTGCTCAAAAGGGTTAAAGAATCTGAGGATCTAATGTTAAAGAACATTCTGCAAGTCAATCACAAGTTGGACGTTATGGAAAAAAAATTTGAGGCAAAGTATAATGAAGCCGGCACAGCTGTCTCTCTGCTGATGCAAGGTCTTAAGAAGAACTCGGATGATCTGGCTGTCGTTAATCAGAACGCACATGTTGTGGCAGATAACATTCAAAAATTTGATGCCAACATGGTGACCCTAAACGCCAATCAAAAGACACTGCTCGATGAATTTACAAAAATTGTGAAACACATCGATGAGTCCCTGCACGCTTACGCAAACTCAATTGCAGTGGAAGCCAAAAAGGGGGAGGAAGAGTACAAAGCTAAGATGGCTGGGCTTCAACAGATAATCATCGAAAATTTCGATCAGACTAATAGGTATGCTCTTAAACTCTTACAAAATCATAATTGACACCTTCAATCAATCTAATAGATAATAATTGACAAATTCGATCATTCGAATAGGTATGTGTTTAAAACGGCCCATTGGTTAGTACAACAAGCCTCAGGCATACACGTTCCCATTGCTCCTCCGGAGCAAGAGGAGTATACTGCTGCTGCTGCTGAAGAAGAGGCAAGTATTGAAGAAGTTATACTAAGTGAGGCTGAAGCCAAGAAGGCTGCTAGGGCTGCTGCAAGAGCAGAACGCAGTGGCTGGTTTGATCAAGAAGCCCTAGCAAAAGCTAAAGGCAAAAGAAAAAATCAAGAAGGAACCTCAAAGGAAATGCCAACTGAAAAGAGAATCAGACTGAAGGAGGATGAGGTGCGAAATGAAAGGTGGAGCCCAGTATCAAGAAGCATCATTTTGGACACATTTATGTTGCAACAGAGGGGGGAGATAAAAAGGAACGATGTCTATAGTCAGTACGAGTGGGAGCTGCACAAGACCTTTGAAGCCAAAAGAAACATCTTCTTCTGGTCCAATACTGTGGTAAATAAAGCTCCCCCTCCCAGATACTACCCTAAGCCAAAGGAATACTTTGAACGTCAAAGCAGCAAGCACTTGGCGCAGCAGCTAAAAGACGAAATAGCTAAGGATAAAGAGATTTAGGAATTTAGCTAATGTACTCCTTATGTTTTTATTATTATCATCATGTAAACATATGAACAATTTTTGTGGATATCTATATATATGTCTGTGATTTGATGATTGACTCTTATATTGCTCTGGTTGATTTTATTATCTTTCTCTTGATTCAATGTATGTATTATCTGGATTGGTGCACTTCATCTTAGCTAGTAGGATTTTGGCTTCTTCAAATAGGGTGAGATTGTTGAGTATTGTATCCACAATTACCTGGATTTGAGGAAGCCTCCTGTCAAGCTAAGATGAAGTCACAATGTATTTGATGAAATCTTTCAAGTTGTGCTTGCAGTTATTCCTCGCTAAGTACACACCAATGTCAGGGTGCAGTAGGTCAATATACACGGGTCTATGCAACGTAATCCCTCATTGAGCAGATCAGTGTGTTGGCTTACGTGTACTCTCTCTATTAGAGTGTACTTACTTTCAAGCACAGGGTTTAGAAAGATCAAGAGCAGACAAGGAGCAAGGATGGGCCAAAGACCAGCTCAAGGGAAGAAAGGCGAAAATCGTCTAAATAGAAATCGTCGAGAATCACTAAGTGATTCTCGCTGATTCGACGAGAATCACTAGTGATTCTCGCCGAATCGACGAGAATCACTAGTGATTCTCGCCGAATCGACGAGAATCACTCGCTGATTCTCGCCGAATGCTGTCAGCTGTCTCGACGTCGTCCTGAATTCTACTAAGGCAGAATCGTCGAGAATCAATTGTGATTCTCGCTGATTCTCTCCGGCTTGCTATTTCAATGAAGCTAGAATTCTGCTTGTGGAATTCGGCGAGAATCGTTGGTGATTCTCTCCGATTCGTCGAGAATCACCTACGATTCTCGCCGAATTTGACTTAGGCAAATTTCTGCTATTCTCTGGACCGGTCCAAGTTAGCACGCGTTGTTTGGAGCCGGACTTAGGGTTATTACTGGTGGGGACCACAACGGTCATATTGGATCATGCTATTGTATAAATACATCGGTATGTTGAACAGTAAATAGAACGAACAGATAAGAAAGAAAGCCGAGCCACTGACGTGACCTAGATCGCGAATCTCGCTCCTTCGCCATCACCGCTCATGAGAGTTGGTCGCCGCCGCTGATCGTGGTTTCTTCCTGATCTCCTGGCGACAGAAGCTCTGTCTCACAATGCGTCTCACGAGTCCTTCTTGAGAACCTTTGTCTCTTGATTTGTAGATCGGGAATACCTTCCCTATCCGAATCGATTGAGACGATTGATCCAAGAAAGACCGTTGCTAGACCTTGCTGGCTTAGCTACGAAGTTTGGATCTACATAGCATCGCTGCCTCTTTCTTTGCCGCCGCCGATCTAGAGAAGATCCTTTCCAAGTGAGATCTAAGGTCATGGACTCTTCGTCGTCTTCAAGAACATGCCATCGAACGAAGAGGGACACCTTAATCTCCAAAAGTAGTTTGTATTTCTAATACACTCCATTTTCAATTTTGTTGTAAAGGAACGTTGGTTCCTAGTTGTAAGGGTTGGGTGCAACCCGTGGTGTAGGAGTGGTGACTCCTTCGTTTAGAAGGGTTCCTTCCGTTAGTGCAAGGATTGGATTTCAATCCTGTTGGTAAAGTGATCGAGTCATCCCTGGTTGGGAGATAGGTCGAAGGGGGAGAGTGGACGTACCCAAATCGGGGAACCACTATAATTTGCCTGTGTCTTTCTGTGCTGTGTTGTTTGGTTTATTTGTGCAGGTACAATTTTAATTCCGCAAAAACGCTGCAAGACACCTATTCCCCACCCCCAAAGGTGAAGGTAGTTGGCACTAGGTGGACTTTCATTGGCGTCCGAAGGTAGCGGTTCTGGCGGTTTCTCCGCTTCTTTTCGCGAACAGGCGCAGACTGGTTTGGTCTTCCGGGAAGATGAATAGGAGCGGTTTCCTCTTAAGTCTAAACTATCCTATATATAGCATCCTCTCAATCTTAATTATAATCAATTAATTAAGGTTAAAAAAGACAAGGAAAAAACCGCCAAGCACCCACACCCTTTTAGAAAAAATAATATTTAATATAATATTTATTAAATTGTTTTATTTTTCATAAAATACAAAACGATGCGTAAACCGAACATCCTCGGAATTTGATGAAATTCGCACCGTAGCTAAATATCTACGCTACGAACACAATGACGAAGTCGAAATTAACTTTCGATGTATAGAACTCGAGTTATACCCACCCGAAGCCAAAATACAAGCATCCCGCGAGAGGCCACACCGGGTCACCAAAAACAACTCGGCTTGCTAGGGAGATCTTGCCAATAGGCTACAAAATAGGCCACCCAGTTCTAAGGAGTTAAGACCACACTCCACAGATGGCACAAGCCAAGAAAACACGCCGACGTAACGCCAAGCAAGAATTAAATAATCGCAAGAAAAAATCGGGGGCGTTACAGTCACTCCCCCTAAAAGAAAGTTTCGTTCCGAAACTTTACGCACAACGCCTCAACTATAGAAGGAAATGTAACAAGCCAAACATTACAAGAAGAAAACAAACCAATCAAATCAGGGAAAAAGTTGAGGGTGAGCCTCTCTCATAGCCGACTCTAACTCCCAAGTCGCGCTTTCCAAACCCTGATTCTTCCATAGAACTTTGACCATCGGGATGGACTTCCTTCGCAGCACCCGATCTTGAGAATCCAAAATGCGGACCGGCACTTCAATAAAAGAGAGGTTAGGCTCCAACTGGGGCACAACATCCAAGACTTTCCCACTACTGCGCACAAACTTCCGCAATTGGCTTACATGAAATACGTTATGAACACCTGGGAAGTTGGCTGGCAAATCCAACTTATAAGCTGACACGCCAATCCGTTCAACAATCTTAAACGGGCCCACATACCTCGGGTACAATTTCCGGTTCTTACCGAACCTCTTAACACCAACCATCGGGGAAACCTTAAGAAACACAAGGTCCCCTACAGAAAACTCCAAGTCTTACCTACTCCGATTGGTGTTCTTTTCATATCTCTTCTGAGCTATACGAAGCTTTTCTCAAATAAGCTTCACCGCGACTTCGATCTCCTCAAGCGCATCCGGACCCAAAAAGGGTCTCTCACCTGCCTCAGCCCAAAACATGGGGGTTCTGCAGCGCCTCCCATACAAAGTATCAAACGTAGCCATTTGCAAACTTTCTTGATAACTGTTATTGTATGCAAATTCCATAAGTCGCAATCGCTCATCCCACGCTCCACCGTGTTCTAGAATGTAGCATCTGATCATATCCTCAACTATCTGGTTCACCCGCTCCGTCTGCCCCTTGGTCTGTGGGTGGTAAGCAGTAGAGTACCTCAGATCTGTACCCAAACCCTCCTGCAGACTCTGCCAAAAGCGAGAAGTAAACCGGGAGTCTCGATCAGAAATGATGCTAACAGGCACACTGTGCAATCTGATGACCTCATTCAAGTACAACTCTGCTATCTTCTTCATCGGATAGTCAATCTTATACGGCACAAAGTGAGCACACTTCGTCAGTCTATCCACTATGACCCAAACAGAATCAAATCCCCTTGGAGATTTCGGTAAGCCCGTGATGAAGTCCATAGAAATACTTTCCTACTTCCAAGTCGAGATCTCTAGTGGAGTCAACTTGCCACCCGACCTTCCGCGATCGGCCTTCACACGCTTGCAAGTGTGGCACTCAGCAACAAATCGGGCTATAACTCTCTTCATCCCATACCACCAGGCAATTTGCTTCAAATCACGATACATCTTTGTAGATCCCGGATGGTAGGTAACACTAGATCCATGAGCCTCTCTACATACCATACACCTGATGTCTCTGACAGCGGGGATGCAAAATCTGCCGCAGTACTTCAAAGTACCCGCATAATCGATGGAAAAATCCGGAAACTCCCCTCTCTCAGTCCTGAGGTATAAGTGCAGAAGGTCTGGATCATCCTTCTGGTGCAACCTAGTAAGGGAAATCCAAGACGGATCTGCCACTACCAAACTACTCTGCATGCCACAGCATCCAACCGAGATATCCATAAGGAGGAACTCTTCCACTAAACGATCGGCAGAGAGATTAAAGATCTTCCCCGTCTTCCGGCTCAGGGCGTCGGCCACCACATTGGCCTTGCCTGGATGATACTGTATCTCTACGTCATAATCGACCACATACTCTAGCCACCGCCGCTTGCGCAGATTCAACTCCTTTTGTGTGAACACGTACTTTAGGCTCTTGTGATCAGTGAAGATCTTGCACTGAGCCCCATAAAGTAGATGCCTCCACAACTTCAACGCATAAATTACCGCTGCAAACTCAAGGTCATGCGTAGGGTAATTTCTCTCGTGAGTCTTTAATTGCCTTGACCCATACGCAATCACTTTTCCAACTTGCATCAACACACAACCTAGAACAACATGCGAACCATCCACGTACACATCATACTCCACACCCTTAGTAGGTAGGGTCAGGACGGGAGCAGAGCACAATCTATTCTTTAGCTCCAGGAAGGCTTCTTCGCACTTCTCGCTCCAAACAAAGGCCGCATTCTTCTGAGTCAAACTGGTCAAAGGTGCAGCTAGGGTAGAGAAACCCTCCACGAACCTCCTGTAGTAGTCGACCAACCCTGGGAAGCTTCTGATCTCCTTGGGCGAGCCCGGCCTGCTCCAATCCATCACCGTTGCGATCTTTTCTGGGTCGACCGAGATCCCATCCTTGTTCACCACGTGGCCCAGAAACGAGACCTGTGGCAACCAAAATTCGCACTTGCTCAACTTGGCGAATAACTTGTGATTTCTAAACTCCGATAGAACCAAGCGCAGATGCTATTCATGCTCCTCAGCACTGCGGGAATAGACCAACACGTCATCGATGAAAACCAAAACGAACTTGTCTAGGAAATCTTTGAACACCCGGTTCATCATATCCATGAAAGCTAATGGTGCGTTGGTCAATCAAAACGACATCACCAAGAACTCAAAATGTCCATGTCTCGATCTAAACGCAGTCCGTGGAATATCTGCCTCACGGATCCTGAGCTGATGATAGCCAGAACGAAGATCGATCTTGGAGAACACTGTGCTACCGCGCAACTGATCAAATAAGTCATTGATCCTCGGCAGAGGGTACCTGTTCTTAATAGTGACTTTGTTCAACTCCCTATAGTCGATGCAAAGCCGCATCAACACATCCTTCTTCTTTACAAACAAAATAGGAGCACCCCAAGGCGACGAACTCTGCCTGATAAACCCTTTTGCAAATAAATCATCTAACTAGACTCGCAACTCCTCTAGCTCACGAGGGGCAATCCGGTATGGCGCCTTAGCAATAGGACGCGTACTCGGTTCCAAATCAATCACAAATTCGACATCCCGATCAAGAGGAAGACCAGGAAGGTCATCAGGAAACACATCAGTGAAACCATGAACAACGGGAATCTCTTCTAAGCGCGGTACACTAACAACGGTCCCAACCATCGAGACTAAACAAGAAAAACAACCAGAAAGAAACAACTTCTGACCACATACCGCAGAAATGACAGGAGAATCTTGGCACGGTTCAGCATACACACTTCCCGGCTGACCATCGTCCTTGATGAAGTCCAAGCGCTTCCCTTTGCACTGAATGACCGCATCATACTTAGACAGCCAGTCCATACCCAGAATAACGTCGAAGTCCTCAAGATCAATCATCTTCAAGTATGTCCTCGCAAGAAAATCCCCTAACAAAACATGGCAATCTATAATACCCAAATCTGATAACACAGATTCACTAGAAGGGAACTTGACGCGGAAGGTATCACGAACTCGATCTAGAGTTAACCAATGTCAATCCACAAAGGCTCTAGCCACAAATGAGTGGGTAGTGCTGGAGTCGAACAGAACGCGTGCCCAGCGGTTCTTCACCTTAAATTTCCCTATAGGAGTATATACAACTAAGGATCTACCAAACTGATGCAACCTATGGTGCATCTTTTTATTGTATTTTTATCATACTTGTATTTTTTTTTGCTCTCTCGCGCATGTTATTAGCGCTTTGATGTAATTTGGTATTGCGCATGTTGTTCGCGCAATGTTGGTTTGGCGCGTTGGTGTGACCGGCCAACGCGACCCTAAATGCATATGTCCGTTAATTAGGAGTAGATTAATTTAGGGCAAGCTTATATTATTTAGCTATGCATTTACAACCTTTATTTTTCTTGTCAAAAAAATCAGCCCACCCTAAAAATGACCACCAAAGCCCACTTAGCTCCTAACCCTAATTCCCTTCTATAAAACAAACCCCCCCTTACTGTACACGGCGGCTTGGAAAATAGAAAACTAATCGAGACTTTTCTCTCGCTCGGTTTTCTCTCCAGCCGCCTGCTCCTACGCCTTCTTCTCCCGACAAAGCTTGACACCTCCCGTCTCCTGCTCGCCGGCCTGCGGCGCCGCTCCCTGAAGCTCCACCGAGGCCAGACGAGCAAATCCTAAGACCCGCCTCCCTCCAGTACTTCATCTCCCTGGCGGAGGCCCACCCAACCTCGCCGCCCTTCCAGCCCTCTGCTTCTCCGTCGGAATCCACCAGGGAAGCCCTCCCCGCCACCAGTTTTTCTTCCTGAAGCCTCTCCGGCCGCCGTCGAGCCCATCTGAGTCGTCCTAGAGCACCGTCGATGGCCACGGTTCCCTTCTCCGCCGGATTCAGTGCACCTCCAGCAAGCCACCGACACCCACTCTGTTTCAAACCAGCAGCCGCCCCTTCCTGCTCCAGCTATCTCCTCCAGCAAATCCGTGAAGCTTCCAACCACCTTCCCCTCTCCAGCCACTGCCTCTCCACCTTGGTATACCTCGCACCTCCTGACTCCATCCTTCAGTTATCTTTTATGCCTAAAATTTAAAATGAATAGTGGTTAAATTGAGCTTGCCCTAGTTAATCTCATCCCTTAATTACCGTTGTTTTCATTTTTTTTGTGTTGCCACCCACTTGATTGCTAAGTTTGTGGAATTAGCTTCATAGCATTGCATGCTCGTGCGGTAGCGCTTACGTTCGTGTGCGACGCCTCGACCATTTTATTCGTAAGAAAGCACCCGGCGAATACCTTCGCACCGCTTTTATTTAAATAGGTCACTACAATTATATTTCAAACTACAACCCCTCGATTTTAGTTCACATCATAAACCCAACTGTAACCATTCTAGTAAATAAAACTTTCAAGCTAGAAAAAGAAACAACTAACTTGAGACGACCTGATTCAAAGCTTGAGCCTCCTCTGAAGAGATCACGTTCAGCTTTCCTTTACCCTTGTCCACACGCTGAGGTGGAGGTAGTGCCTGAAGTGGAACTGTATGAAGAGCAGGCTGGACCTGAGGACACCTAGACTTGATGTGACCCTTCTGCCCACACTGATAGCAGACTTTATCCTTGGACCTGCACTGGGCAGCATCATGCCCGGGTCACTTGCAAACAGAACAAGAAACATCCCTCCTAGGAGAACCCTGAATAGCATGAACTTGCTCCTTCTTCTGAGCTACTGCCTTTTTGAAACACCTCTCAACAGGGTGGCCTGACCGACCAAAGAAGCTACACACCACCTTGCTCTTCTTTCCCGAAGCAGCACCGGGTACCTGAGGTTTCTTCTCCTCAATAGACTTTCGCTTGTCCTTCCTCAATTGCTGGCCTCTGCTCTTTGCGGTCTCGATAGCCTCTACCTTCAGAGAAGCCTCCACTACCCCTGCATAAATCTATGATCCATAAGCACTGGTCAACTGCTGCACCTCGCTCCTCAAGCCACCAAGGAATCGCTTGACTCGATCAGCCTCAACACTTACAAACCCAGGAGCAAACCGGCTCAACTTGCTGAACTCTATCTCATACTCACCGACCGTGAGTTGCCTTTGCTTCAGGTCGAGGAAGTCGTTCATAAGACGATCACGCTCGACCGAAGGCAAGAACTTCCTTAGCAGCATTTCCTTGAACACTTCCCAAGTGCAACCAGCTACCAAGCTCTCCTTTTCTCTAAGACACCAACTCTTATCCAAACCCTTAAGCTGATAGGTGGCTATCATCACTGTCTGATCATCTGAAATACCGGAGTATGAGAACATCTCCTCCATTGAGATTAGCCAATCGTCTATGACCATGAAATCTGCCTTCCCATCGTATGTAGGAGGGTTAAGTCTCTGAAACTGTGAGATAAATGCCATCTCCGCTGGCACCACCACTGGAGGTCTCAGGGGTGCAGGAGGAGGAGGAACAGCTAACCCCCCTACAAGGCCTTGCACTCCCTGAGTCTGCCCTACCACAACTGCCACCAAAGACTGGATCTTGGCTCGCACCTCCACCATCTGCCTGCTCAAGGAATCGCTACTCTATTGCAGGCTCTCAATCACTGCATCATTCTGCGCTCCCGATGACTCACCCTCAGATAGGGGGGTCGATCTAGTCGAAGGGCGTCTCGCCATCCTAAAATAATAGCAACCTTAGTCAGATCCTTGTATGACAGCTGCAACTAACTACAAGTACAGACAATACGTACATAAATATGAACTTAAAGATGCTAAACTTGCTCTGGGAGTTTATTTTTACAAGATTTGATGTTATGCCCTAACCTAGGATGGTTAACAACCACCATACTAACTCTTGTGCCTAGATCGGGAATGCATGAATTAATATTATTTTTGACTCGAAAACTTATGTGTGTACATATGTCATCCTGCCAGTCTTTAGCTTGGTACATTGTGCTTATGCAATGTTATGCTATGCATTCTAAAAAGGCCCTAATGCATGTTATGAGCGGAGTACACATGAAAATGTTATGCATCCCATACTACATAACATTTTCATGCAACGAAAAGAAAACAAGCTAGTCGCAACCATGAGGTGAGGTTATGCATCCCATACTACATAACCCTCACATGTTGCCCCTATGGTGGATCCATATACGAACACATATTATGCATCCCATACTACATAATATGCCCCATATACTTCGTGTTATGTTATGAGTGTAGTGTTCGTGCTGTTGCCAAGACGTACTGATGACATATCGGTGTGTGAATGACATGATGCTGAACCTCTAATGCAATCAAAAGGGAAGGTTGCCCGACTAACTTGTCAAGCAACCTCCCTCTGATACCAACTGTCACAACCCGTATTTTCTCTGAGGAAAACAGATTATCAGAGTAGGAGAAAACACGCATCATGATGCCACGTCGAGCAGGGGATAACTGCCGACGCTCAGGCAAACCACTAACAACTATACTTTAAGAAAATTCCTAAGTTATATGATTAGAAAATCAGTTATATTTTTAAAGGTCGTATCCCTCGGCTCGGTGGATCACCTAGTCAAAAATTTAAAAACTATACTTATAAGCTGCAGAAAATACTTTTTTCAGGTTCAACATCCTAAAAGAGTGCATAAGTGTCACAAGAGGACAACATATACTATGCAGGACCCTACATTTGATTTATACTATATATATAGGAAGATGATCTTTTTATATTATTTGGAAAATAATGATGAGTTTTATAAAACATGATGATCATGAGGAGTACTTATAATAGTATTTTTAGGTTTAAAAGTAACTAGCAACCTAGCATAAATCATCCATAGAGCAAGTAGACTATCTCCAGAAAAAGGTAGCAGCAAAAAGTAACACATCTAGTATCAAGGTAAAACTACGAGTGGGCGCCAACAAACTGACACGAACCCACTGGCAAGTATGTATGTCTGTAAGAAAAACAGTAAAACTACCTCACAAGACCAAGGAACTAATATCCACAGTATGAGAGACCACTAGCAACATCACAACACAACTAGCCGCCTAATCCGCTACTAACCAAAACCTGAGGCATTCAAAGAAGAAAAGAATACCTCAGCAAGCTAAACAAGTAAAAGCTGTACGAAAATGTTAGGTTATAAGGTAAGCAAGAAGAGTAAGCAAACCGAAACAAGCACCACTATAAAAAGGCAAGACAAAAAGAAAAGCACTAAGTGCGAGGAAACAGCAACAACCCTGCCCAAAAATAAATCCTGCAGAGTTTACCAGGCTACCATGAGCCCAAACATTGCAAATTTACAAAAGAAGAAACGTCTAACACCCTAAGATGTGAGATATGGTAGTAGCAAAAACAACGCGGATCCGAGTTGGAGGCAAACTCAGTCCCCCAACCACCATTTCGAAGAAACAAAGCTCAGGGGTCTACATATGAAAGAACTAGGGACCTCCCACCCCCTTGCCCAGCCCGTACCTGGAGCAAGATAAAAGAAAAAGGGTGGCCTTGGCTAAATTACACACCACCTCCCCCATTAAGAGCTTCAAACCACCTCTACTAACCACGACCCATGATTCAGCCTTTTTGGAAAAAAAGAAAATAGCCGACAAGGAACCTCAAAATCAAGGAATTCACTCGGGGGAGAAAATCAAGGTAAGGGAAAGACGTTGAGATGACTCAACACGGCATGGAGTTGAGAGAGTCCCACTCACTCAACGCCTAAACAGACGGTGGCGTTGAGTGAGCTAGCCTCACTCAATGCAAAAATAGCAATGGCGTTGAGTGAGGTTCACTCACTCAACGCCTTCTCCAACACTAGCTGTGGCATTGAGTGAGCTAACCTCACTCAACGCCAAAAAAGCTATGGCGTTGAGTGAGGTCCACTCCCTCAACGCCTTCAGCAAAGCAGGATGTGGCGTTGAGTGAGCTAACCTCACTCAACGCAAAAACAGCTATGACATTGAGTGAGGTCCACTCCCTCAACGCCTTAGCACTAAACCGCAAAACCAAACTATGGCGTTGAGTGTGCCCACCACTCTCAACACCAAAACAGCTTTGGCATTGAGTGAGGTCGACTCACTAAACGCCAAAGTACTTAGCTGCGAAAACAAACTGCGGCGCTGAGTGCGCCCACCATTCTCAACGATAGAACAACTTTGGCATTGAGTTAGGTCAACTTACTCAACGCCAAAGTACTTACCCGCAGGGAAGGGCTGTGGCGTTGAGTGAGTACGCCTCACTCAGCGCCTAAACTACCATGGCGTTGAGTGAGGCCCACTCACTCAACGCCATCCGGAAGAGGTCGGCGGGAATGCAGATAGATTCTCGCCGAATCGGAGGGAATGCAGATAGATTCTCGCCGAATCGGCGGGAATTAGTAATGATTCTTGTCGAAGTTGGCGAGAATCACTTAGTGATTCCCGTCGGTTTTTACTTAGAAGGAATTTTCTCGCTCAATGCCACACTACTTAGCCGCAAAAGAACAGATCAAGGGGCAATGGCATTGAGTGTGTGCACGACACTCAACGCCAAGTCCCAGAAGACCCGGCATTGAGTGTGTGCACCACACTAAATGCCAAGTCCAAGCAGACCCGGCGTTGAGTGTGTGCACCACACTCAATGCCAAGCCCTGAATCCTCCATCGCTAACTCCAACAAGTCTATTCCTGTAGTAATATTAATCTAATAGCCAAACACGTTTCTAGGGTTATAATGAGGACTAGCACAATTTTAAATTTAAAGCTTCTAACTCCTACCCGGCTACAACTAGGACACTGGAAAATGCTAACCTAACCCTTACTTCCTTCCCCGACCCGAGAACAAACAAGCTACAGCGAGGGAAAAAGAACAGAGAATATACACTGCAAAGCTATTTTGGGCAAGGTTCTGTACAGGGAATTTTCTAACAGCAAGCTTAGGCATCATCACCGGTTCTTATACAGGAAAAGAAAGCATCTATTGTATAGGAAAGGAAACTGACTATGGCTAAAGCAATGCTCGGTTGTATCGAATAGGCTAACTGGGCATATAGGAAAAACAGGAAAACTAAATGGCAAGGGCAAGAGTATCACTTGCCTCGATTTCCAGCGGAGCTTGGTCGGCCTCCCTTATCCTCACTCGGTACCAGCAACAACAACACCTAAAGAAGAAATCTGGGGCTTTAATGGCAGAAACGGACAACCCAAGAAATTCGAGACCCCTAGAAACACCACGAAAACTGAATTTATTACCTTAGGAATGAAGGTCTAGGCGAGAGCAATCCAAATCCGCTTTCGGAATCGAATTCCGTCCACAAACGCTCCCGAAATCGGCGTCCGAAAGTAGCGGTTCCTGCGGTTTCTCCGCTTCTTTTCGCGAACAGGCGCAGACTGGTTTGGTCTTTCGGGAAGATTAACAGGAGCGGTTTCCTCTTAAGTCTAGACTATCCTATATATAGAATCCTCTCAATCTTAATTACTAATCAATTAATTAAGGTTAAAAAAGACAAGGCAAAAACTGCCAAGCACCCGCACCCTTTTAGAAAAAATAATATTTAATATAATATTTATTAAATAGTTTTATTTTTCATAAAATACAAAACGATGCGAAAACCGAACATGCTCGGAATTCGACGAAATTTGCACCGTAGCTAAATATCCACGCTACGAACATAACGGCGAAGTCGAAATTAACTTTCGACGAACAGAACTCGAGTTATACCCACCCGAAGACAAAACACAAGCATCCCCCGAGAGGCCACACCGGGTCACCCAAAACGACTCGGCTTGCTAGGGAGATCTTGCCAATAGGCTACAAAATAGTCCACCTAGTTCTAAGGAGTTAATACCACACTCCACAGATGGCACAAGACAAGAAAACGCGCCGACGTAACGCCAAGCAAGAATTAAATAATCGTAGGAAAAAATTGGGGGCGTTACAGGGGTCCCATGCCATATTCATGGACATTTAGTAGAGTTGCTCTTTAAAACCAAGATATACACGCATCCTAACTCAGAGTTCCATTATAGCGGAAGTTTTTAAAATTTACTTAGAGCCAAAGACATAAATGCCCAGTAATATACAATAGGAATGATAAACAAAATACGTAAAGTGTTTTGGCCTTAAAGACTTACAAACTGTTTTCTCATCAAAAGTGTTTTAAAAACAATGGCTCACAGGCCGACCACTTATGAAAACAGTTAAACACGTTTCTCTTGGCCTTCGAGGGCTGGTATAGCTCAAAGGGGCTTCAGCTAGCTACTTCCCGCATGGCTCTCCAGCACCTGCATAAGGACAATCCACCAAGAGGTGGTAAAATAAGACAACGGTCAATATTAGTTAGCAAAATTATAATGACCCCACCCCTCACTCGGGGTGGCAGTGCTCATTCTATGTAGGTACGTAGCAAGTATATATATATATATATATATACATATATAAAGGCATAAGAACGTGTAAATTAAGCACAATTCACTACAAACATTGGCACGCACAGCCACACACCCCGTGCACTCATGGCACATTTTTGGTGTTTGGACTTTCCCAGGACCACCACCAAACTCGTTACGGTTAAAAATTTGTTTGAGCATTTCTAGTCTTTCAGGCCCGAAGCCTAAGATCTCACCTATGTCTACTACAAAGTCAAAGTCATTCCCCAAGAATCACTTCAGTGACTCACTCCAAGTCGATCGACATAGGGTGGGTGCAGTTCAGCCACAACCCATTGCTCAAATTGTCGGGCACAACAAACCACGATGTAGGTCAGCCTCCCCTTGCCCATTCACACATACATAACAATGTTATGTTCTTAGGCTGACACTCATGACCACCATAGTTAGGCACTCTAAGCTCACAACTCGATGATTCAAGGCTGGCACTCATGGCCACCAAAGATGGGCAATCAAAGTTAGCAACTCGACATATTGGCCCCTAGTCTCGAAGAGACCTTCCTTGCAAATAGAGCTCTATGGGAGCTACCACCAGTGGTAGCACTACCGCAGTGGGGTAGGGTACAGAACACCATTTATTCCCCAAAAATTTGGGTGTTTTCTTAGAGACCGCTCTAGTACTCTAGCTGCAACAACTTACACACCCCATGTCTCTGTAAACTACACGTTTAACTATGGAGTCTTCTTTGATAGGAAAACAAAAGATAACCATCACCAATCCAGACCAACATGTCTAGATGGTCTTCTGACAACATGCCTATTCTGTACTTCAATTCCAGATTCTATATGGAATTTCTAACGGGGACACTTTGTATTGAACAGTCGGGAATCCCTTTGTTCTCCACCAATTAGTGGGGTACTTCATGCAACTATGCCAAATTAAGGGCTTCACATGTCCAAGAAGGAAGATCATTGTAACTCCTCCATCTGTCATATAAAATATAACAGATGGTCCGGCTAGGGCTCCACGCCATATTCCATAGACAGATGGAGGAGTTATGCATTGAAACCATATTATCATATACGCATCCTAACTTAGAGTGCATTCTAACAGAAGCAGTTTAAGTTGTAGAACCCATATACCAAAAATGTCCACTACTCATATAGGAATGATAGCCAAATACACCAAATAATCTGGCCTTAAGGTCTTACAATGTTTTCCTTTATAAAAAGTGTTTTCATATATCGGCACGTAGGCCGGCCAAACATGAGAAACAACAAACGTTCTCCATTGGGCCTTCGAGGGCCAGCAAATAGCAGCATAAGGGACTTCAGCCCGCTACTTTCTACTTTTCTCTCCAGCACCTGCATAGCACGACCCACCAAAACGTGGAAAACAAAGCAATGGTCAGCATTAACTGATCAACCTATAATGATCCTACCCCTCACATGGGGCTCGATCGGCTAAACGCCCCGTGCACTCATGGCACATTCTCGGTGTATCGGACTTCTCGTGTCCCACCACCATCCACAGTCCCAAACTTGATCGTATACTTGAGCATTCTAGTCTTTCCAGCTCGGGGCCTAGGACTCCTAATATGCTAATGATGAAAGCCAATTACTTTAGGCGATCTTGGTCCGAATGACATAACGTGGGTACAGTTCATCCACAGCCCATTGCTCAAATCGCCATATAAACACCGACGGTCATATCCATCATGGCGAACGACATGATGTGAGTCTACCTCCCCTTGCCCGTTCGACTCTCTGGCCTTTTTGCTGGGCACTCTAGGTTCTCAGCATCAATTATCGCTCACATGTCCCCAGGACCTGAGCCTACAATGATAATCATGGCTCTCATGGCCAATAGCTGGGCTCTCCAGGCTCATAACTTTTCATGCTATGCACCTTGTCGCACGGACACAGGCTTTACAAAATGCTACAGACATTGTCTCACAGACAGAGTCTTCACAACAACATTCAAGATTGCTTGCATGTCTACCATATCTGGGCTCACAAGGCTCTAACCTTTAAACAATGGCCCTAGGTCTCCATAGACAGGCCTCATACCTCAATGGAAGCTATCATCGGCGGTAGCACTACCGTCACGCAGTAGGGACAGAAGTCGCTTCTTCCCCATATTTGGGTGTTTTCCTTGAGATCACCTCCAATACTATCACTGCAGCATCCTACACACCCCCAGACCCCGAATTATACATGTTTATCCACACATTTTGTGCACGAAGTCTTCTCTGGCATGCAAATCAATTCATCACCAATCCAGACCAAACTATTCAAATGGGCTTCACACAACATGCTTATTATGTACTTCGATTCTGAATCTAAATGCAAGTTTTAACAGAGATCACCATAATCTACCCGCTGGAAACCTCCTTCTTCTTCACCTTTTGGTGAGGGGTTCCATGCACGAATGCAAATTGAGAGACTTCACTTGTCCAAGGGGAAAGTCATTACCCTTATCGATTGCTTAGGAACCATTCCCTTTTTCTTTGTTCTGGATGGAACTGATCGTCACACCTTCCTCTCCGCGGATCAAGCATCGACTCGTAATTCCGATCACAAGAACATATTGTATCTCTTCTCCTCTAATCCTCCTAGACTTTCTTCCTCCTCTTCCCTCAAGAAGCTCAAGAACCAAGAGAAAAAGTGTGAGAGAGGAAAATGAGAATGAAATCTCAAATCCAGCCATTAACAATAAGCTACCATCATGCGGTATCCGCTACCACTGCACGGTATCAAAGGCGACTGCTGCTTGGGCCAATTAACATCGCTCTGTCTCCCAAACCAGCCTCCGCCACACTGCTATGTGGCAAGTTTCTGATGATGTAAACTTACTACCGCCGAGCGGTACCTTCCCGAGGCATATGCTATTTTAATCAGCTATCGCCGTGCATTAGCTCACTACCATCCCGCTTTAGTCTCTTAATGATTCATCGAAAGCGTTGAGTGTGTCGAGTGGTATCGCCACGCGATACCTTTCTATCGCCACACGGTAGATACTCGAGACGACAGTCGATTTAATTCACGAGCTAATGCCGACATTAACACTAGCGTCGTGCGTCAACTTCTAATCCTTCCTTTTTCAGGATTTTTGGGGCATTACAATTCTCTCCTCCTTTAAGAAATTTCGTCCCAAAATTTTATCATTGAAAGAAAATCAGTATATAAGCTTACAAAATGATTTTACATAAATAACTCAGGAAATTCATCTCGCATGGTTTGCTCGCGCTCCCATATCAAATCATCACGCCACAATTGTCCCAATGGACTTTGAACATCCCGATTGCCTTATTATATAGTTGTCTGATCTCCGTATCCTCGATATGAATGGGTCTAACCTTCATTGTTAGCCCACTATCGACTGGTACTTGACAAACTACAATCACTTGCATAGGTGCTTGTAAAGCCTTCCTCAACGCCGAGATGTGAAACACATCTTACAAAGCACTTAGCTCCGCCGAAAGAGCTAGTTGATAAGTAGCTTCACAAACTCGTTCAATCACTTTAAATTGACCAAGGTACCTCAGACTCACCTTTTTCAAGTGTTGAATCCTTCACACATCTTTAATTGGCTTTATCTTTGGATATACCCAATCGCCCACCACAAACTCCATGTTTCGGTGCTTGGCATTATAGTACTTTACTTGTCTATCCCGAGCCATCAACAACTGCTCTCGACTAGTGCGTATAGTCAAATTGGCTTCTTCGACCTCATTATGTTTATACAGCTTCGATTCGCCTGTTTCCGTCCAAGCTAAAGGAGTACGACATCTCCTACAATATAAAGCTTCAAAAGGCGTCATCTGAATGCTAGCTTGATAGCTATTTTTATAGGCTAACTCGATCATATAGAGATGGTCCTCCCACCTCTTTCCGAAATCCAAGGCGCATATATGGAGCATATCCTCCATTATCCTGTTGGTACTCTTGATCTGACCATCTGTTTGCAGATGAAAGGTCGTACTGAATTTCAGTTTAGTACCTAACAACTTATGGATTATCCTCCAATCATTAGAAGTAAAAAATGCCCATCTCTGTTGCTAACGATGCTATCGGGAACACCGTGCAACATTACTATGTTGTCAACATACAACTTAGCCAATTTTTCAACTGAATCGTCCCCCTTATTCGGTATAAAGTGTGATACCTTTGTTAACCGCTCAACAATCACCCACACGGCGTCGTTCCCGCTCTGTGATCTCGACAACCCATGTACGAAATCCATAGAGATGTCATCAAACCTCCACGCCGGAATTTTCAATGACTTCAGAAAACCGCCAAGTTTCTGACATTCCGCTTTTACCAAGGCACAAGTATGTCACTTCACCACGTAAAGAGCTATGTCCTTCTTTAAACCTAGCCACCAGAACATCTTTTTCATGTCCTTATATATCTTTGTGCTCCCCGGGTGGATTGAGTATTTCGTGAAATGTTCCTTATACATCAACTCCTCCCATAGTTTACCGACATTTGGGATGCACAAACGACCATCCTTTCGCAAAATACTATCATTCGAGGAGAACTAGGAATCTGACCCATCCGATGCATACCGTTTCATACTCTCATCGAGTTTTGTTGCTTGTCGAATCCTGTCCACATGATCATATTGTACCTCCGTCCAGTTCAAGCATGCATTTGTAGTGGTATTCATGTCAACACAAGAAATATCTAAAGCCTCCAACTCCTTGATCAGATGCTCTTCATGCAATAGTAGCAAACTTGCCCATACTAGAGTCCTATGAATCAAGTCATCTATGACCACATTTCTCTTCCTGGGAGTGTAATGTTTCTCAAAAGTGTAGTCCCTGAGGAACTCCATCCACCTCCTTAATCGCATGTTCAGATCCTTTTAATCTATTAAGTACTTAACACTATTATGGTCTGTGAAGATATCAACTTTCATGCTATATAGGTAAAGACGCCACAGTTGAAGTGTAAAAATCACAGCCGCCAACTCTAAATCGTTTGATGGATAGTTTCACACATGCACTTTCAACTAGCGTGAACAATAAGCTATAACCTTTCCGAATTGCAGAAGAATCCTTCCTAAGCCACTCCCTAAAGCATAATTATATATCTTATAGCTATCTGTACCACATGGAGAACTGAAGATAGGCTTCATGGTCAAGCGACTCTTTAACTCCTCAAAATCCCATGCGCACTCTAGCGTCCAAACAAACTTCAGATCTTTCCTCGTCAGTGTGGTGAGAGGTAAATCTATAGGTGAAAAGTTCTCCACGAAGCGCTTGTAGTAGCCAATAAGTCCAAGTAAGCTCCTGAATTCTGCTATAGTAGACAACATAGGCCACTCTCGTATAACAATGACCTTTACTGGATCCACAACAATACCCTCTCCACTAACTACATAGCAAAAAAAGCCACCGATGACAGCCAAAACTCACACATTGAGAACTTGACAAAGAGTTTATTCCTTCTCAGATTATGAAAAACCAACCTCAAATGTTTTGCATGCTCCTCTTCAGACTTAGAGTATACCAGTATGTCGTCAATAAAGACAATCACAAATAGGTCCAGATACTCTCTAAAAGTCCTATGCATCAGATCCATGAATACTGATGGCGCATTAGTGAGTTCAAAAGGCATCATAGTAAACTTATAATGCCCATAGCCTGTACCAAACACTTTCTTGATAATATCACTTTCCCGAATTCTCAACTGCCAATAGCCGGACATCAAATCCAACTTCGAGTAGACAGTCGATCCAACCAACCGATCAAACAGATCATCGTTTCGATGAATCAGATACTTGTTCTTTTTTGTCAGCTTGTTCAGTTCACGATAGTCAATGCATATATAAAAGCCTCTGTCCTTCTTATTCACAAAGAGTGCTGGTGCACTCCACGGTGACATACTCAAATGTATATATGCTTTCTCTAGCAATTCTTGCAACTGAACTTTCAGTTCTGCCATTTCCTTTGGCGCCATTCGGTACGGTGAGCATGACACATGTTTTGCACCTGGCACCAGCTCAATAGCAAAGTGAATCTCTCGTTGGGGTGGAATCCCAGAGAGATCCTTAGGAAAAACATCTACAAACTCTGATACAACCGGAACATCATTCAAACTGGGCTTCGGCTCTATAACATCCAATAGCTTGAAAAACAATTCTGCACCTTTCTGAATCGCCTTGATGACTAGGAGGGAATACATCAATATCTTGCAGGCTCCTTGCATACCTGCGAACCTAGTTTTGCGTTCAGTATTTTTCCCCAGTATGACTTCCTTAGAGTTGCAATCTATATAGGAATGCTACTCCGAGAGCCAGTCCATACCAAAGATTACATCAAACTCTGATATCGACAACACAGATGCTTGCAAACAAAAGTCATGACTTCATATCAGAACCTTCACACAGCAGGTTCGATCTGCGCACATCAAGCACCCATTAGGTAGCAACACATTCACTCGATTTGTCAGTATAAATGAAGGTACTTCGATATGCACAATAAAGTTCTCAGACAAAAAGGAATGAGAAACTCCTGTATCGAACGGTGCTCTTGCCGGATATTTTGAAATCAGGACAAAGTCTAATTCAAACAAATCATACACAAGCAACACACAAGGTATTATGTATGAAAAACAGTAAAACCTGTATCTTAACTCATACCTATTACGACGTCACACTGTTTTATGGCCTTCTGCTGGCAAAGATTATAGACCCGGGGTTGCGCTTTTGATTCAATTGACTCCACCACTGCTTTTCCCTTTTCAGCAAAAGTCGCACCCGTCTTTTTCTCCGTCTTTGGAGTGCCACTCCGACATTCTCGAGAAATGTGTCCCAACTTGCAACATGTGTAACAAGTGAACAGACCTTGCCCAGGCATTGCTCCAAATGTAAGAGAATAAGGAGCCGGTGAAGAAATTTTTGACTTCTTATTCCATCGCCGATACCCAGACTTTGAAGAACTAGGTACCTTGAACTCTGGCTTCTTCACCGCAAAGTCATTCTTATGTTGCACTTGATTCATATCTTGCTCAAGGGAATGAGCTGTATTGACCAAGGTAAGCAAACCTTGTGTCATCGATCCTGAGAGAAGCAGTCGCAAGTCATCTCTCAGCCCTTCATAGAACCGATTTGTTTTCTGTTCCTCATTTGCAAACTTAAAGCCTGTATATCTTCCCAATCTCGTAAACTCGTACAAGTAGGCATCCACAGAACTCTCTCCTTGAGTTAGCCTTTTAAATTGGTTTTCCAATGTAATCTGTTGTGCAGATAGAATATATCTCGCCAGAAAACACCTCAAGAATTCCTCCATCAAAATCTGAAGCAACGACCTACTAGCAAATTGGTGCAGCTCTAACTCATCCCACCATAGCCTCGCCTCACCATCTAACAAGAACGTAACTACAGTGACTTTTTGCCACTCCTCTATTTCAGTTGCCGTCAGGATTCACTTTATTCTTAAGAGCCAATTTTCGGCTTGTGTAGGGGTTCCAGTACCTGCAAACATAGGAGGATTGAAACTCATTATGTGTTTCAATTAATTTTCAATCACTCACCTTGCCGTCACTGGCTTAATGACCACTTGTCTTGCCGCCACATGTTCAACTATGCCAAACGGTTCCTAGACCACCGCAGGGCTAGGAGGTTGTACTTGCCCTCCTGGTTGCGCATTGATTAATGCGAACACGGTTTACGCAACCAACCGTATAGTTTTTGCAAAAGGAGGAGGTGTTGGCACCTCAAATGGTGCATTACTCTCCACTGAGTGCTGGGTTCCTGCTGCCCCGCACCACTTCTCATTATCTATAATTGTGAAACACAATTAAACAACACACAATTTTGCCAAAAACAACTATAGGAACACGCAAGTTCCTACAACATGTGTATTTTCATTCCTAAGTGGACATTCATGGGTTCATTCATGTTATAACGGTAACGTACATACACGTGCTCACCACCACATGAAAGAATTCGACCACAAATTCAAATAAGAAATATCGACACCAGAAGCTGATAATAAATTATAATACCTCCACCCGTCACATAAAATATAACATAAGGCCCGACCAAGGCCCCACGCCATATTCCACAGATAGTCGACAGAGTCACGCATTGAAACCATATTATCATATACACATCTGAACTTAGAGTGTATTCTAACGGAAGCAGTTTAAGTTGTAGAACCCATATACCAGAAATGTCCACTACACATATAAGAATGAAAACCAAATACACCAAATGATCTGTCCTTAAGGACTTACAACTATTTCCTTTACAAAAAGTGTTTTCATACATCGACACACATGCCGACCATATATGAGAAACAATAAATGTTCGCCTTTGGGCCTTCGAAGGCCAGCCAATTGCGGCATTCAGGACTTCAGCCCGCTACTTTCCACTTGGCTATCCAGCACCTACATAACACGACCCACCAAAATGTGGCAAACAAAGCAATGGTCAGCATTAGCTGAACAATTTATAACGACCCCAACCCTCACTCGGGGTGACTGTTCTCCTTCCCTACAAGCAGCATATATATATATACATTTATATATATATATACATATATATATATACATATATATATATACATATATATATATATATATATATATATACATATATATATATATATATATTTGGCAATAGAAACGTGCAACTTAAGCACCATTCGCCATAGATGCAGGCTCGATCGACCACACACCCCGTGCACTCAGGGCACATTTTCGATGTATCGGTCTTCCTAGGTCCCACCACCATCCACAGTCCCAGACTTGATGGTATACTTGAGCATTCTAGTCTTTTTGGCTCGGGACCTAAGGCTCTCATTATGCTAATGACAAAAGCCAGTTACTTTTGGCGATCTTTGTCAGAAGGACAAAATGCGGGTACAGTTCAGCCACAGCCCGTTGCTCAAATCGCCATATCAATGCCGATGGTCACAGCCATCATGGTGAGCGGCAAGATGCAGGTCATCCTCCCCTTTCCTGTTCGGCTCTCTGGCCTTTTTGCTGGGAACTCCAGGCTCTCAGCATCAATTGCCGCTCACATGCCCCCAGAACTTGAGCCTGCAATGATCATCATGGCTCTCATGGCCAATAGTTGGGCTCTCCAGGCTCATAGCTTTTCATGCTACGCACCTTAACTCATAGACACAGGCTTCGCAAATTGCTACGCACCTTGTCTCATGGACACAGGCTTCACAACAACATTCAGACTGGCTCGCATGACCACCTTAGCTGGGCTCACAAGGCTCTCAGCTTAAAAAAATGGCCCCAGGTCTCCCAGAGATAGGCCTCATAGCTTACTGGAAACTATCGCCGATGGTAGCACTACCGCCGCGTGGTAGGAATAGAAGTCGTTTCTTCCACATTTTTGGGTGTTTTCCTAGAGATCACCTCCAGTACTATCACTACACCATCCTGCACACCCCCAGACCCCAGATTCTACATGTTTATCCACATGTTTATCCACGAAGTCTTCTCCAGCACCCAAATCAATTCATCACAAATCCTGACCAACATTTCTAGACGGGCTTCACACAACATGCCTATTCCGTACTTCGATTCCGGACCTAAATACAAGTTTTAGTAGAGATCACCATGATCTACCTGCTAGAAACCACCTTCTTATTCACCTTTTGGTGAGGGGTTCCATGCATGTATGCAAATTGAGGACTTCACTTGTACAAGGAGAAAGTCATTACCCTTATCGATTGCTTAGGAGCCATGCCCTTGTTCTTTGATCCAGATGGAACTGATCGTCACAGGTTCCTCTCCGCAGATCTAGCGTCGACTTGCAATTTCGATCAAAAGCAAACCTTTGATCGCTTCTCCTCTTTGCCTCCTGGACTTTCTTCTTCCTCTTCCCTTCAAGAAGCTCAAGAACTAAGAGAGAAAGTGTGAGAGAGGAAAATGAGAATGAAATCTCAAATCCAGCCCTTAACAGCAAGCTACCCCCGTGCGGTATCCTCTATCGCCGCGTGATATTAAAGGAGGTCGCCGCTTGGGCCAATTGACATCGCTCTGTCGCCCAAACCAAGCTCCATCGCACTACTACGTGGAAAGCTACCGCCGGTGTTAACTTACTACTGCCAAGCGGTACCTTCCCGAGGTATATGCCATTTTCATCAGCTATCGCCGCGCGTTAGCTCACTACCGCCCCGTGGTAGTCTCTCAACAATTAGTCGAAAGCATTAAGTGCATCAAGTGCGTAGAGTGGTATCACCATGCGATACCTTTCTACTACCGCGTAGTAGATGCCCGAGACGTCAGTCGATTTAATTCAAGGGCTAACGCCGACATTGACACTAGCACCGCGCGTTAACTTCCAATCCTTCTTTTTTCAGGATTTTTGGGGCATTACAATCGTAACCTTGTCGATCTTCTTTGGGCGATGAACATAAACTTGATTAAGATGGAAACGACCGCAGTGCTTTCCTCTCTGTGGATCTAGCTTCAGCTTACAAATCTGACCATATGAACTCCTTCAACACTCTCCAAAGATCTGCCTCCATCCGTCTTCTTTCTTTCTTCTTTTCTTCTAACAGAGAGAGAGAGAGAGAGAGAGAGAGAAATGAGAAATATTTCTCATCTCAAGATTTTTATATATAAACTCGCTACTGCCGCGCGGTAACTAACTACCGCCGTACGGTAGCTTAGGCGATGGCCGCTTAGCCCAATCAGCTCGCTATGCCGCTCAAATACCGCCTCAACCTTATCTGAAATGTTTCACACTACTGCCAGTGGTACCTCTACCGCCACGCGTTAAGTTCCAGTGATAACAGTTAAATTAATTCATTGGCTACTACCGCGCGGTATTACACTACCGCCGAGCGGTACCTTCCAGAGACATAATAATTTTAAATCAGCTGGATACCGCTAGTGTTAGCTCTACCGCCTGACAGTAACTTCCAGTGACCAACTACAGATTGTTTTACAGAAATTTGGGACATTACAATTGGTTTGTAGATAGAACGTATTACTAAACTTAAGCTCGATACATAAACTCTTTTACACTATCCTCCAATCCTTAGACGTGAACCGTCCATCTTGATCATTAACAATACTCTTCAGAATCCCATACAACTGCACTATATTCCGAACATAGAACTCCACGAGCTTCTCCATGCTATCTTCTTTTAGATTTGGAATGATGTGAGCAACCTTGGTCAGGAGGCCCACAATCACCCAAATTGCTTCGTTACCCAATGACGACTATGGCAAACAATGCAAAAAATCCATGGATATGTTGTCGAATTTACACTTTGGAGTAGGAAGGGGCTTCAAAATTCAATTCAGCCTCTAGCACTCAACCTTCACTAAGGAAAAAGTCTAGCATCAATTCATGTATGAATCTAAATCACACTTTATCCTAAGCCCTCCAAAAGGATTTATTCAAATCCAAATACATCTTTTTCACTTCCTTGATAAATGAAATACTTTGTAAAGTGAGCCTCCAAAAACAAATCCACACGATGCTTAATGATCTGCGACACACACTATAACATCCCGAATCGTGCTAGACCCCTCACATGCATTTTGAGTCAAGAGAGTTGACTCGGGCTCGGGGTGCACTGGTGGGCAGGCTTGCACTCAAGCCGGGGGAGCGCCAACTCGACGCTGGGTGTCAGGTTGCTACCGCACGGATGTAGCGGGATACCATGCGGCGGTAACAGGCGTTGAGCATTCAAGATGCCTCTTGACGAGTGTTGAGTGCTATTGCACGATAGTAGTTAATTACCGCTAGCGGTAGTGTGCGTCGATTGGATTGGGCGAGCGTTGAGTGCGTCAAGTGTACTCCACGATCATCAAGGTACTACCGCATGGCGATAGCGTGATACCGTACGGCGGTAGTCGAGATGGGCATAGGCAAAGCCCTTTATGAGCAACCACCCAACGGTAGAAGTATCGCTGGTGGTAGAATTTTGACATACCTACCGCGCAGTTGTAGAAAGAGTGTCGCATATCAATAGTGGGCAAGATGGTGGTGTCCGAGTGGTGGATCTAGAGATACAGCATGGCCGTAGAAATACCCAGTGGCGGTAGCTCCCGGATCGTGAAACCCTTGATCTAACTGGACAATCCTTTATAAATGATGTCCAAGATTTATTGCCATTATCCATCCTAACGAACCGCTCCCTTCGTTGAAAAGAACGGGAGCCCAAGGCCGATGACTTCATGCCACCAAGGAGGAGGACACGATCCATGGCCAGAAATCAGGTGAGCTTCCTACCCTCTCCCTTGGAGATAGATATTTAGATCTATTATAGGAGAGATGTCCGCTCAAGTGTGCTTGACTTTGGCGTATAATGTAGATCTCCGAGGATGAGACCACGCTAGGTCCTTTGTCCAAGGGTTTGTTGTCTTCAACCTTTCCTCTCTTCATTAAGAGGATGATGAACATGGTTTCATGAATAATGGTGGTCTATTGAGGGTGAATAAAGGAGGAGACGAGTTGAATGTATCTTTGTATGAATGGCCAGAGGAAGAACACGAACCGATGTCATTCGTTCGACTTTACGATGCGTGTAGAAATCTTATTTTTGTACGCAACAGGCTTCATACTCGATTTAAGCCATGATTCGAGCACTTCTAGGTCTTAGGCTGAACACGAACATTGTATCCATCAAAAAGACATTTCCAATGGGTGGTTGCTCGTTTTTTGGTGAGCACTGTGTATCCCGCAAAGTGTGACGGATGTTGCAGCATTGAACTAATATAAGGCAAAGAAAGATTTTTTATCTAAGTAGATGATGTGTTAGCCTAGTCTTTGAATCTTGGACTTGGTAGGAAGTCGTAGCCATGGATGACATCTTGCATTGAGAGAATATAGTTTGACAAAACCGTGATGAGCTTATGCATTATGTATGTGTTTTGATGGACCTTGATGTATAAATGGTTTATCTATGCAATCTGATGAAAGTGCATACAATAATACTATGATGGTTGATGTGTATTGGAAGAGTAATTGGTGCACTTGTACGATATACGCAATCGATAGCAAGTGATGAACTATAAACAATGAAAGAACATGTGGTGTGTAATTTCACACGAATATTAATTATCTAGAAACATGTATGTTATGTTGATCGTTTATAGAAACAAGATGTAATGAAAGATAAATGATTTGATGTGCGTGCATATGCTAAACTTAGAAAAAGGGGCAATATGAATATTACGCCCATGGTCATACTATGAGCTTATTGATCTTATGAATTGAAAGTATGATTGGATTAAGTCCACTACTTAGAGTTGTGTTAACTCTCTACAGGTAGCAGTGAGGGACGTATAACAATCAAAGGGATTTGATATCTTAGGTTATGATGGAACCTTGCAAGCTTGGAGAACGGGTAAGTTGTTATGAAGGGACTCAGTATGGAGCCCTTGCGTACTTTTGAGCACGGGTTTGGTATTATGATAAGCGACTCAGTGTGGAGGCCTTGCATACTTTTTAGCATGGGATTTGTATGATGAGAAGGCACTCGGTTGGAGCCCTTGGAGGTTTGATGGCATGGCAAAGTGTAATTGCATGAGGTGTGTGTTAACACGCGATGTCATTATCCTAGGTTAAGGATAGTGTGGGAGGTCTACGAGCTCGCTAGTTGTCACACCGACGGGAGTTGACTGATAGAACTTGGGCGGTTGGGCTTGGTCCTTGGTGCTCGTTCTCGAGGCTGCTTCTGGGCTAGTCGATGGTTGGGTTTGTTCCTTTTGTGATACGCTCCCAAAAGCTCCTTCTGTGCCAGTTACAGGTCAGTTTGGCCGTGTTATTAGTTCATATCTACCTGAGACCCCTTCTGAGCCATAATACGTAGAGTTTCCGCTGTTTTGTTCTTAGCGTTGAGGCGTACGGATGCCTAGGCCTAGTAGTGTGGATACCCACCTAGTAGTGGAGATTCCCGCTATATTGTAACCATTTGGCCACGATGGATGACTCCTGAGAGGTGATCTACTTGCTCGAAAAGGGGTAACTAAAGGACTATATCGACATAGCAAAACAGAGTGCGTGAGTTGCATGGGTGCATCATGAACCATCATTGCATTGAATTGCACCACATAAGATCCTCATCATATAAATTTTTATGGCCACTTTTATATGATGAGATACTTCCTGTCAAGCCGACCCTTATCTTATAAATCTGTATGGGAAATTTTATAAGTTAATTTTTATTTCTGTTGTAGAATAATATGCTGGTAGTTGACTGCTCTTACTCTTACAGTACTTCTAGTGTATAATGATGTTGATATTTGATGCATACAACTACCATTACATTTATGATATATAAAGATATACCACCTCCTTGTACATATAGTTTATATACATATATTGAACCTTTCCTTTTTTCTCCCACCCAGTTCCTAAGAGTCGCGAGGGTGAGAGGATGAGATAGACACTCAGTCTTTATGACTAATGGTTTATAAGACTACCATTTTAGGTGGACAACAAGTAGATAGAGCAGCAACAGTAGCAGGTTGTGCAAGAGGTCAGCTAGGCCAGGAGGACATGGCCTAATACGACGAGACCCTCACTGCCATCAGTTACTAATGTGAGATTTTAAGAGACTATATATTGTAGCCCTTGGGGACCTAAACTCTGATGTATTCAGGAGCTATGTAGCTACCTGTGTCCTTTTCTTTTGGACTTATAATAGTGTGGATTTTGACTTCTGTTTATTGTCTTTATGTTGGGTTGGCATGCATGATATTTGTGAGAACCGACAAAATAGGCTTCTTCTAGTATCGGTCAACCCATGTGTTGACGCTACTATAAGGAGGTTGTTCTTGGCATAAGACTCCCTTCGTTGATGTGTTGTGTTCTGGGAGGGGGGGGGTCTTAAAAATGGTATCAGCTTGCAACGATCCTGACCTAAAGAAGTCATTGAACCATTGTGCCATCTCCGCTCGATTGGTCAGTTTGAGGTCACACTGACATAGCAGAAATAGTGGTGTGCCCAAGTGTAATTCACACTAAGTATTTCCAATTGTTACCCTACGATTAACCAACTTGGCCTTAGGTTTGTGCCTTTATACGTAGATCCCGCCACATATAGATCAAGTAGAGGGCACTCCCGCCCTTCCGTCCCTGCTCAATTTCAGTAGTCAGAACTGGGACAAACCCTCACAACAATCTTCAACATATTCAGATCTTAGCAGACCCCAGTGCAGCATCAAGCCTCGGGTTCTAAGTGGTTGAGTATCTTCTGAGACCTCTCCCCACCTACTTACCATGGCATAGAGTCGGCTGTTCGTACTGAGTAGTGCTTAGATGTTGTGTAAGAATTGATGGATGGAATTAGATGTCCAGATAGTATGGTTGTTACTTTAGCTATATCTATCTTGGAATCACACACAAAAAGGTGGTGGAAGTCCCTTATGGGCTCCACCTTTCAAGGACGTGTCGAACTTGAAGATAGGTTCCTGCAGTTAAAACAAGGTGTTGGGTATTGCATCCATAATAACCCAGATTTGCATGAAGTCACCCTTGAACTAAGATGAATTAAGTTGTATTTGATATTATGTTTTAGTTATGTGTTTGCAGGATTCAATTGCTAAGTGTAGACCAATGTCAGTCTACAGTGGGTCATAAACACAGGACCATACAATGAAATCCCTCATTGTATGATCCAAGGTGTTGACTCATGTGTAGCCTTTCTATTGGAATACACTTCATATTCAGGCACTTGGATCAAAGGATGACATGTTGGTGATGAGAATTTTCAAAAGAAATATTTTCTTAAAAATAGAAATTCTCTAAGTCCATTACTCGAGTAATCCTTTAGTTCTCGAGTAGTAAATATTAGAGTTCTCGAGTAATCAGTCGCATTACTCGAGTACTATCCTTAGTTTTCGAGTAGAACTAACTTTGTTCTCGAGTAACTTTGTTTAGTTCTCGAGTAGACTGTTTCTCTACTTCTCGAGTATTCATTGGGTATCTCAGAAAATTTTCTAAGTATAGTTCTCAAGAACAACCCTTAGTTCTCGAGAAATGCCATTCTTTGTTCTCGAGAAATTTTCTTTCTCTCGAGAAATCAACTCCTATTCTCGAGTAATCTTTTCCAGAATCAGAAATATTTTTCTAAGTTCACTTCTCGAGAAGTTCAGTCCAGTACTCGAGAAGTTCATTCCAGTACTCGAGAAGTTCAAGACAGTACTCGAGTACTTAACAATAAAAGCGTTGAATGTCGAGAGATGTATCAATGCCATCTGCATCTGGATCCTCCAAGTCTAAAAGCGTTGAGAGCGTTGAATGCTAAGACCGGACTCAACGTCGTTGGCTGCCTTATCTCAAGAAGCAATTCCTAGTTCTCGAGAAGTAATCTTCTCTCTCGAGAACTAAAGTTCATTTTCTACAGAATTTCTGTTAAGTCCAGATTGATAGGATTTTCAAATCACATGATGTGATTAGTCCACGTGTCCATCATTAAGACTAATTATGACCGTTAGAGAGATCCTATATAAGGACATGTAAACCGACTAACCCTAATACCAAGAAAGAAGGATCTACACGCCATCATATTTTCTCAAGTTTGTTGAATCCTCTCTCTCTCTCTTTCCAAAACGAGACCCGCCGTCTCCGATCTTCATCGTGCAAGAGTTAGGGTTTCTGATTCAAAGGATTCAGACAAAGATTGATTTTTTGATCGTGATAGTTTCTCTTTCTCCATCAACGTTCCGATCGGGTGAAGTCAAAAGGAAATCTTTAGATCTCATTCTAGCCATGAGTTCTTCTTCAACCAAATCTGATAAAGCCGCAACTTTCAAAGAAGAAGATTCAGCCAGATCATTTCAAGATTTGAAGATCAATCGTTTGTATTTTCATTTATTGTATTATCAATTCTTGTAGGAGATTTTTCTCCAAGTTGTAGGAAGTTTTACCTTCCGAGTGTAGATCCATTTGGATCGAGATTGTAGGAACTTGGTTCCAAGGCGTAGGATTAATTTTCAATCCGAGATAATGGAGTAGCCGAGTCTAGTGGTTTCTTGATCGGTGAGGGAAAGTGGATGTACCCAAGGTTGGGGAACCACTATAAATCTTTTGTTGTGTGTGATTGCTTGGTTGATTTGTGTGCAAGATCGCTAAAATTTTTATTCCACAAATAGACGCACAAGTCACCTATTCACCCCCTCTAGGTGATTTAGGTAGACAACTAAACTCATTCAATTGGTATCAGAGGGAGGTTGGTCACTAAAAGGTTAACACCTTGATTAATTCCTTCTTCAGTTATCTATTGAGAATCTTCCAAGCATGGACAGGGCTAAAGATTTTGCCAAGCTTCCTCTGTGCACAAAGAACAACTTTCCCATGTGGAAAGAAAGGATTAAGTTTTTCATGGAAGCTGTGAATCCCTAGATCTTCATGATTGTTGAAGAAGATCCTTACATTCCCATGACTACCTCCATAATAGATCCAACTAAGCAAGTTCCAAAGAAGTTGATGGATTTAGATAAAGACAAGATTGCGCTTGTCTCTTTGGACAAGAAATCTAAGAATATAATAGCAAGTGCAATCCATGACTCGATGCTGCAAGAACTTAATTCACTGCCAATCTTCTAAGGAGATGTGGCAGTCTCTTGTCACCTTAATGGAAGGAACAGAAGAAGTAAGGGATGATAGAAGATCTGTTGGAACACCCTATTACTAATTTGGGCAAGGATCACTATGTTTTTAGGAAATCAGTTTGACCTAGATGTATAGTTGAAAAGGTCAAGTTAGAATGAGTCTAGGGCTTAGAACTTAGGTTTGAAGCTGCCCCCAGGACCATTCAATGATCAAGACTTAGAGATGAGACAAAGACAATTTTCGTCGAGCTCAGGTCGACGAAACGTCGAACTCCATTCGACGATCTCTGAGCTTAACTCTGCTAAGTCGTCGAACTCAGGTCGACGATCTTCGAGCTCAGATCGAAGATCTATCCTCACTAATTCTTCAGGTCGCTAAGCTCAGTTCGACAATCGTAGAGCTCAGTTCGACGTTTTCTGTCTGATGTTCAATCCAATCTCTCAGCTCAGTTCAACGATCGTAGAGCTCAGATGGATGTTTTTCTGAGAGATCGATGACTTTAAGGATTCAAATTCAGTCGGCCTTTGGAATGTTTTTCAAATTCTCTCAGCATTTATTTCAAGAGATTTGTTAGCCGTTTTCATTTATTCTGGAGCAAGTTTTAAGGGATTTCTCAGAGAATGTTTATTGGACTTTCCTCCAGAAGACAAAATATTTATGGAAGACATTTATGACTGCTAACAGCTATCTTGGACAGAGGATCATCAGAGAATAATATACACAACAGCAGATCAAGAGAAATATAACACTCAATACAGACATACACAGATAGTGAGATCAACTCAGAGAAAAATCAAGTGATCAATCCTGAAGAGTTAGATTTAAAATTAGCATACTGAAAAGTGTTCATAGCTTTAACATCAAAGACTCCAGACAACTCATATTTCAGCCTCTGCTGAAATCATCTTCTGCTGGAGATCTGAAGTTTCTGAAGGCCTATCACCCTAACAAAGCTCTCACTCCTGAACCATCTATATCTCAGGGGGAGCTTTGACAACACAATCAATCCACTAAGTCTTCTCTCAGTAATTGAGACAGAGAAGACAACTTCACCTCTTCCTTTTTCTTTTCCTGCTGTAAAAGGGTTATCAAAACTCCCTTCAAAAATTCTGAATCTGGTTCTGAGAGCCTTGTCAAAACTCAGTGGTGGCAAGAAACCTTATCAAAAATTCTAGATCTGGTTTTTGAGCACCTTATCAAAAGATCATTGGTGCCAGGACACCTGATCAACTCATCCTGAGTGGATTCCAACCAAGTGTGGTAGAAGAGTGGATGTACCCAGGTTGATTGGGGAACCACTATAGCTTCTTGTGTTTGGTTGCTTGTGTGTATTCTTTGCTGTGTGCTGTGAATCTTTTGTTTTCTTTTTATTATTACTTCTGTTTTATTGCTGCAGCATAATACACATACTATATTAACTTAACTCTTCCTCTGCAAAGTTTTATTTTGAAAAATTATTTTAACAAACTCTATTCACCCCCCCCCCTCTAGAGTCACACTGATCTTATCCTCCACTTTCAATCGGTATCAGAGGCAGGTTGGTTGTTCATACAGGCTAACACCTAAACCAAAAGATCCTTGATAAGATCAATCCTTTAAGAGGGTTATTTTCATTATATTTAATTTTATATAAAGATATGGCACATAACAAAGATTATGCAAGCACCAGGCCTCCAGTGTGCAATCTATCCAAGTTTAATTTGCACTTTGGAAAGCTAGGATTAAACTTTATATGAATTCTATTGATGAAGATGTATTTAATTCTGTTTTGACAGTGTGCCCAAGTCCACCAGCAAGCTCAAGTACAAATGTTGTTCAACCACCTTCAGGAACAGATGCTGAAATAAAGAAGTGGAAGACTGCAGATGCCAAGGCCATGAATATCTTAGCTCAGACAATGTCTGATGAGATATTTCAGAAGGTAGCTTAATGCAACTCAGCTAAAGAAATTTGGGACAAACTTTCTGAGATTGTCACAGGATCTACTGATGAAAGAAAGGACATAAGATCCCATCTCATAACCCAATATGAGAATTTCAAAAAGGGAGAAGCTGAGTCAGTAGCAGACATGTACAACAGATTAAGTCTGATTGTCAATGAGTTAAAGACTCTGGATAAAGAAATCTCATTGACTGAGCTGAATGAAAAAATCCTAATGTGTTTCCCCAGCACCTGGGATTCAAGAATCTGGCCAATCAAAGATGCCAGAAGTTTAAATGAAATCACCACTGAAGCTCTACTGGGCAAGCTCAAATCTTATGAGCTGCTCATTAAGAATAGAGAAGAAGAACAGAAGGCTGCCTCACCAGCCACAAGGAAAGAGAAGTCAATAGCCTTCAAAGCTATTGATGACCTGCCTGAAGAAAAGGTCACAGACAATGAGGAGCTAGTCAGCCTATTGGCCAAAAGATTCTACAAAATGGCCAGAAAAGATTTCAGAAAAAGGTCATACAAGGGACATGATAAGCCAAGGTATGATAAATCAAATAACAACAAAGAAATTTTCTGTTTTGGTTGCAGGAAACCAGGACATATTGTGCCTGACTGTCCAGAAAACAAAAACAAGGACATTAAGGATAGAAGAGAAAGAAGAAAGGAGAAAGACTTTAAGAAGAAAAGCTCAAACAAACCCTCCTCCAGCAAGAACAAACATACAAGGAAGGGATTTGTTGCTGAGACATGGAGTGAAACTGAAGAGGATTCTGAAGCTTCATCCAGCTCCAGTGATGATGAGGATGATGTTGATGAAAAGGAATTTTGCATGATGGCTATCAATGCCTCTTAATCAGATTCAGAAGCAGAAGAGTTAGAGTCAGACTCAGAAATTCAACTAGAAGAAGACCAGGTAATCAATTCATTTGATTTCAGTTCTGAGGACTTTAAACATGAGTTTAAAGTACTATGCCTAGATCTATTAGAGTCTGAGAAGGAAATCATTTCCCTTAGAAAACAACTGTCTGAGTATAGCACTTTAAAATCAAAGAACCTCAAACTCTCTGAAGAGTTAGAATGTTATAGGGAGTAGATAGCTTCACTAAAAAGTGAACTATCCAAGGCCAAGCAGTTTAAAGAATCCCTTAATGGGAGAAGCATCAAACTGATGGATATCACAAGCACAGTGAACTCTAGACTTAATAGTACACTGGGCTTGGGAGCTTCATCCAGCCAGCCTATAGTTTGACAACTCTAATCAAATTTATCTCTAATAAAGGGAAGGAAGTTGTAGAGGTAGCTAGGAAGAATGTAGATTTGCCAAAGAAAGTTATAGTTCAACAGAATGCGTCGAATAGAGCTCGACGATCGTCGAACGGCGCTCGACAATCCAAGAAAAAATCGTCGAACTCAGCTCGACAACACCTGAACTCTGAACTCCAGGACAGTCGATCTTCGAACAGAGCTCGATTATCTGACCCAAGATCGTCGACCTCAGCTCGACGATCATTGAAAAGAGATTAGGGCTTTGAACAATCTTCCAAAGGTACATCTAGATTCAATCCTAGAAGTCCTACATCCTAAGGTTTCAACCCCTATACTGAATGGATAGTACCTCCTTGGAGATACCATCCTGAAGGTTATAAGAGTCAACCTGAGATGTCCTTCATTTCTGAATTTAAAGGATATCAACCTAGGCCCAAGGTAAACTGGGTCAAAAACATGTAAATTCTTGTATGTACAGGTGAAGACCTATCCAACATCAAACCAGCAATAGTATCTGGATAGTGAGTGCTCAAAGCACATGACAGGGAACAAGGATAACTTCACATCCTTTAAAGCCAAGCTTGGACCCAAAGTAATTTTTGGTGATTCAAACTTTGGAACAACAAAAGGATATGGTGCAGTCCAAATTGGAACAGTCACCTTCAAGAAAGTAGCTTATGTTGAAGGACTCAAGCACAACTTGATAAGTATCAGTCAACTTTATGATGAAGGATATCAAGTGACTTTCAACAAAGCTATATGCAAGGTCAAGTCAGAAGACAACATAACTGTGTTGACAGGTAACAGAAAAGGTAACATTTACTTAGTAGATTTTCATTCATCTAAAGTAGATATCTGCTTGTTCAATTCCATATCTAGACCCAATATACTGTGGCATAAAAGACTAGGGCATATTAACCTTAGAACTATTGCTAGGCTATCCAAGGACAACCTTGTTAGAGGACTACCTTCTGGCCCCTACAAGAAGGAAGGACTTTGCAAGGCTTGTCAATTAGGCAAGCAAACTAAAAATAGTTTTAAGTCACTTAATAAGAGTGATTCACCTAGGATTTTGTATCTGTTACACATGGATCTTTTTGGACCCATTACAGTACAAAGTTTAGGAGAGAAATCTTATACTTTGGTGATTGTAGATGACTTCTCCAGATTCACTTGGGTATTCTTTCTGAGGAAGAAGTCTGATAACTTTAAGTGTCTGACAGAGTTTCTCAAATGTATACAGATTGAGTTCAATACTCACATTGCCCTGATCAGAAGTGATCATGGGATAGAGTTTGATTCTCTTCTTATGCAAGAGTTCTGTCAGAGTGAAGGGATCAGACTTACTTTCTCAGCTCCTAGAACTCCTCAACAAAATTGGGTAGCAGAAAGGAAAAATAGAACCCTAATTGAATCTGCAACTACATTATTGACAAATGCTCACCTCCCTCTATCCTTTTGGGCAGAAGTAGTGAGCACCTCCAACTATGTGTTGAACAGAAGTTTGATACATAAACTGAAGGGCAAGACTCCCTATGAATTACTCAAAGGGAAGAAACCTAAAGTAGATTACTTCAAAATTTTTGGTTGCATTTGTTATATTCACAATAATGACAAGAGATATTTAGCAAAATTTCAAGCAAAAGATGATGAAGGAGTGCTTCTGGGATACTCCATGATCAGTAAAGCTTATAGGGTTTATAATAAAACTACTCTAAAAATAGAAGAATCTGTCCATATTTCCTTTGATGAAACTAATATGTCTTTCAAGGAGAAGAATACTTCTACCATAGAACATTTGCAGGTACACTCTCTAGCTGAAGACTTGGACAGATTGCAAGTTATTCAAAAGGATGAAAGTAGTGAAGATGAAGAAGTTGCTCAACATCTAGAATAAAATCTTCTTGAAGAGCTAGTTGCTGTTCCACAAGAGGAAACAGCAACATAGGTTGGTGAACAATCAACACCCCCTGTTGATTTAGTAACATCAAGAGATCATCCAATCTCCCAAGTGATTGGAAACATCTCAGCTGGTGTGCAAACCAGAAATCAGGTCAACCAAAACCTGATGCACACTTGCTTTCTCTCTCAAATTGAACCTTAATCCATTCAAGATGCAGAGCAAGATTCACACTGGATCATTGCAATGCAAGAGGAGTTGCATCAATTTGAAAGAAACAAAGTTTGGGAACTAGTCCCTAAGCCAAAGGATCATTCCATTGTTGGAACAAAATGGGTGTTCAGGAACAAGTTGGATGATCAGGGAGTCATTGTAAGGAACAAGGCAAGGCTAGTTGCTCAAGGCTACTCTCAAGAAGAAGGAATAGACTATGACCAGACCTTTGCACCAGTTGCAAGGTTAGAGGCCATCAGAATATTCCTAGCTTATGCTGCTCACAAAGGATTCAAGGTATACCAGGTGGATGTAAAGAGTGCATTTCTCAATGGGGAGATCAAAGAAGAAGTCTATGTCAGACAACCCCTAGGTTTTATCTCTCTAACTCATCCTGATTATGTTTTCAAACTACATAAATCATTATATGGTCTAAAGCAAGCTCCTAGAGCATGGTATGAGACCCTAGCATGCTTTCTTCTGGAAAATGATTTTATAAGGGGTAGAGTAGACCAAACTCTTTTTATTAGAACCCATAAGTCCCATACCCTACTAGTACAAATATATATTTATGACATTATCTTGGTTCTGCTGATTCAAAATTGTGCAAAAAGTTTTCCAAGCTGATGCACTCTAAATTTGAAATGAGTAGCATGGGTGAGCTCTCCTTCTTCTTAGGATTGCAAGTAAAACAACATGCTGAAGGCATATTTATTTCCCAAACCAAGTATGCAAAAGAGCTGGTTAAGAAATTTGGTATGTCTAATGCATCATTTATGAAAACACCCATGCCTACCAATGCTGTATTGGATGCTGATGAACATGGGAAAACAGTTGATCAGACAACATATAGAGCAATGATTGGCTCTTTATTGTACCTTACAGCTAGTAGGCCTGATATAATGTTTGCTACATTTATATGTGCTAGATTCTAAGTAAGCCCTAGAGAGTCACACTTAACTTTAGTAAAGAGGATTCTTAGATATGTTAAAGGTTGTCCAAATCTAGGTCTCTGGTATCCAAAAGATTCAGTATTTGACTTAACTGGATTCTCAGATGCTGATTATTCTGGATGTAGAATTGACAGGAAAAGCACCAGTGGAACTTGTCAGTTTCTTGGTGATAGACTTGTCTCATGGTTTTGTAAGAAACAAACATCTATGTCAACCTCAACTGCTGAAGCTGAATATATGGCTGCAGGTAGTTGTTGCTCACAAATATCGTGGATACAAAATCAACTCCTAGACTATGGTTACAACTTAGAGAAGTCTAAAATATTTTGTGACAACACCAGTGCAATTTCCATTGGACAAAATCCAGTCCTCTATAGTAGGACAAAACACATAGAAATTAGGCATCATTTTCTAAGGGATAATGTTGAGAAAAACAAAATTGAACTTCAATATATCCCAACTGATTTACAAAGGGGAGATATTTTCACCAAACCCTTGGATGAGAAGAAACATACATTCTTCCTAAATCAGTTAGGCATGTTAGATGGAGGAAGCCTAAAATAAATTCCAAGATCTTAAAAGCTAAAAACAAACCAAGATTAGGCTAAATTTTTTTTTCTTTTTGTGTCTGTAGGATAGTTTCTATCTCTGAACTGCGCTCGACGATTTTCCTCAAGATCATCGAACGGAGATCGACGTTTTCCCAAAACGTCGACCGAAGTTCATCGCTTGTCAGATAGTTTTATACTATCTCTTTCAGGTCAATGATCGTCGAACGTAGATCGACGCTCTCAAGATCGTCGAACTGAGATCGACGATGTTGAAGACCTTTCAGCTTCCCTTAGGAGCCCCGATCGTCGAACGAAGATCGGCGATCCTTCCTTTTCTGCGTCGAACCCTAATATAAAAATCATTTTTCGGCCGTCGTTCTCTTTTGCGCGTTCATAGTTTCTGCAAAAAAACACTTTTTCCCTCCAAACTCTTGCTGCACTTGTTCTTTATTTGTTCATCTTTGCAGGATCAAATGGCCATTTCAGTCTCAGCTCTGTCGGCAATGAAATTCGACACTGGATTTGACATCGATATGAATTCCTTTGAAAGTAGTGATCAAATATTCAAAGACATACTCGAGCTCTTCAAAGAACAGCAACTAGAGAACATCATGACAACAAGAATTAAGATAACAACAGATGAAATCAAAGAATGGGTATATACATCACAGAATCTGAATAACAACACCATTGTCGGCACGATTTTGGGAAATCAGGTATCTCTTTCACATGAGGTTTTATCAGAAGTTTTTCAGTTGAGTATATGAGTAGATAGCATTGATTTGTCTGGAGAAGAATTCTCCAATATGCTTGGAAGAATGGGTCATACAGCAGCTAACCCCAACAAGCTTTTGAAGAAAAATCTGTCAATGGAATACAGATTTTTGGCAGATGTGGTAGGGAAAGTACTGTTAGCCATGCACTCTGCCCATGATATAATTTCCAGGTATCAGCTCTGTTTGATGGGAGCTCTTGTGGACAAAAAGCACCTAAACTGGGGAGAACTCTTTCTTGATTTAATCAAAAAGAAATTAAACAAGAATTTTATTAATTTTGGTAGAATAATTGGGCTATTTCTTCATGCTAAGTGCCCTGAACTATTAGTTTCAAGTGGAGTGCATATCAATGCTTCCAAGAGGCTCACTTGTGCCTTATTTTGAAAATGGGATAGACAGATTGTCAAGCCAGCAGACCTACAACAACTCCATCTTCAGGCACAAGGACTACTACAGTCACTTCCCCTCAGGTCTCTGCCCTAGCAGAAGATTTTCTTGCTTCCTCTCCACCTGTTTCTACAACCATCTCCACATCAACAACAATAATCACCTCAACCTTATCTATCTTTTCCCCCATTAACATTTCATCACCCTTATATCCTCCAGCCACTTCAGAATCCTTCCACCCACTACACTATTATCAACCTCTCACCATTCCATCATTCCACCACTCAGAAGACTCCTTCATGGATGATTCTCCTTCCTCTCCTTCTGAGATTCCATCTACCTCCTCCTACAAACAACTCCTTCAGGATATACTCTCACAACTATCCTTTACTCCATCCATTTCCACTCCCATATCATCCATCTCCTTTCCAATACCATCCATCTCCACAATATCTACTACTGAGCCATCCATCCCTATACCTCCTACCACCACACCATCCAACATTATGCCAGCAACAACAACTCCTACCTCTACTCAAGCCCATCTTGAGCATGTAGATCTTCCTGCACTGGCAGACAGGCTGTATGAGCTGCTAGCCCCCAGGCTATCCTTATTACTAGAGACCACAATGGCTCCACTTCTGAAACATGTTCAGGAGCTGTCTGACAGGCTATCTTCATTCCTCTCTTCTCAGGCAATCCCTTCCTCTGGGTGCCTTGATCCAGTTCCTATTTAATCCAGGTAGGGGGAGATGCCTAATGAAGTTCTGGAATTGCCTGCTGCTGCTGAAGCCTCAGTTGCTACTCCAGTGTTTGCAGTGGATCTCTAGAGCCTGCTTTTAATTTTTGATGCTGTTTACTTCAACTATCTCCCAGTTCAACAGTATGAAGATCTCTCCAAGGCAATTGTGCCTGTTTTAGTATGTGAGCCAATTTTGCTAGCTTATTTTTTAGAATCTATCCAAGCTGAGGACAAGGCCACTACTACTGTTGCTGCTGTTGTGCTTATATCCACTGATATTGAAATGCTGTCTGTTGATATGCCTGCTGATATTAATAATACTGCTGATGAAGAATTGGCCAAATATTTGGAAGTACAAGTATCTGAGACTCCTGCTATTTCATCTGCTCCTGCTGAGAGTACTGTTGTGATTACTGCTATTGTATTAACACCTCCTGCCCCTGTTGATACTGAGAAATCAAAAGTTCAAGAGGAATACATCAAAAGTATAGATGATTTGTCTGACAGATCACAGAGTTCTGAAAGTGATCAATTCAATACAGAATCTGATGATTCTGCTGGCACTATTGCTAGGAAAAGGAAAGCTAGAAGTAAGGCCATGATGAAGGTCCCTCCTGCAAAGGCCAAGGATGTTAATAACATACCCTATTATATTCTACATGACTGCCAGATAACTGAATCTTGGATGCAGTATTCTAAAAACCAGCTAAAGGCCATGAGGAAAAGAAGAAAGTTGGATAAGTATGAGAAAGGATCATCCCAGTTTCAGCCTCCTCCTCCTCCTCTGGATTCAGGATCAGGTGGAGGCTCAGCTTCTCAAACCTCTGCTCCAAAGCAATGCTCCTCCGAATCTTCATAGAGATATCATCCTAGAGGGCAATATCAATGTCACAACCCGCATTTTTTCCCAACAATTTAATTATATCAGAGCAAGGGGAAAATACGCGTCGTGATGCCACGCCGTGCAGGGGATAACTGCAGACGTTCAGGCAAGACTCCAAACTCTACAATTTTAGAAGAAAACATAAATGGTTATGAATAAAATCCAGCTTAAGTTATGGTGGTAGCCGTATCCCTCGGCTTAGTGAATCATCTAGTTCACGATTTAAAATATAAATTATACGCTTGCGGAAAATACTTATTTAAATTGACTCTAATATCCTACATGAGTATAAATATCCCCGAGGAACAACTCATACAATGCAAACTCTAGATTTATAATAAGTATAGAAAAGTCTTTACGCTAAATAGAAAGTAGTGGCTTAGTTTTGAAAGAGATGACAAGTATGCTTTACTAATTGTAGGGTTTTATAGGTTAAAAATATCTAACATGCAATCCTAGCAATAAATCATCCCAGAGAGCAAGTAATGTGAACTAAACATAAGGAAACCATAACAACTAGCAAGTGTCCAAAAAGGTCAACAAACCTGTGGGCGTCAACAACCTGATACGAACCCACAGTATGAATATGTCTAAAACTGGGCAAAGAAAACTAAAACAACAAACTACCTCGCTACGGCGAGGGGGAAACTACAGCCAAACTGCTGCTAAGGCTCCAAAACTGGCTCCACTACTGCTAATGCTCCGAACCTAAGGCATTCCAAAGACAGAACACCTCAACAAGAGGGTACAAATGGTGGCAGAAAATAAACAAAATAAAATAAAGGTCAGACGGGGTACCAACCCAAGACCAACAGTACTGAAGTAAGGTGTCAAACAAGAAAAGAAATAAATACCTACGTGAATCGTCACATACTCCCGCAAATACACCAGATTTCTCAAAAACACGGGCGAGGTGGTCACTCAACTGGACACACCCCTCACGAATAATTTATCCGCTTAACTATGAGGGAGTCTCATACTCTCCACCATACACCGCAGATGCCCAAACAACCCGGTAGGCTTCCACAAGGTACCATAAAGGAGTCAGACTATGCGGAGGTGGTTTTATCCACTAACCACCGCAAATTTTAGAAACCCAAAAAAACCACAACACAAATATATCTCGAGATTTGGCTCGTCAGATTCTACTTGACACTTCTAGTATCAAGACGTAGTTGATCAACCCCTATGAACGATTTATAATCCTAGACAAACTTGAATACGTTCAAAAATGATATGTAAAACATTTAAAGCCATCATTAAAACACTTCAAGAACAATCAAATATATCATGACAAGATCAAGTTCACCATGAAAAAATCATACAACATCGAGTGATCATTTAAAAAGGTTAATCGTAGCAATAACTTGGAAGACAAAGTGCAGAAAATTTTAAAGAACATAAAAACTGAACCGTTACCATCAAATCGGAGAAGGAGAAATGAGGGGAAACCACCACTTGCCTTGGTTTTATCGGAAAAGTTCTCCGAATCGCTCCGCGTCGCAGATCGGGGCAAAAGAACACGGGAGGAGTTGAAATCTAAACAAAAATGGTTGTAAAGGGGGTTAGGGATGAAAAACCCTAACGAAAAAACTCGAGGAAAGGGAAAAAATTTACCACGATAGCGTTTTTCTCGATGAGAGCTTTCCAGATCTACGCTCGGTTGAAGATTCCGAGCACCGGAGCTCCGTCGGCGGCCACCGGAAGGTTCACGAAATATTCTCTCTCTCGCTCACGCCGCTCTGTTCGGGAGAAGGAATCGGAGAAGATGAAGTGTTTATTATTTTCTAATAACCTAAGTATAAGAGTATATATATATAAGTACTTATAAAATATTCTGTCTAAATATAAAAAAAACGGTATAAGTACGAGCAGTTCGCGGAAAAAAAATTAGAGGTCTAGTATGGCTTCGAATCGAAAAGTGCCCAACATGAAAGTTGTAGATCTCGTCGATACAAAAAAATTTAATGTTATCCATTTTTCCATACGACACCATTTTGACCCTCCAAAATGCGCTCGAACTCATACTGCAACGGACTACACGAGAACAAGCCTACGGGTACTCGAGAGGTAGAAACGACTACTCGAGTAGATAAAAGAACTACTCGAGTAACATGATTAATTTACTCGAGTAGCAGAAAAGATTACTCGAGTAGAAGAGAGAATTACTCGAGTAACAGGATGATATACTCGAGTAGCAGAAAAGATTACTCGAGTAGAAGAATGATTTACTCGAGTAACAGGATTGACATACTCGAGTAACAGAAAGATTACTCGAGTAGAAGAAAGATTTACTCGAGTAACAGGATTGATATACTCGAGTAACAAAAAGATTTACTCAAGTAACAGGATTGATATACTCGAGTAACAGAAAGATTACTCGAGTAGAATAAATAATTTACTCTAGTACTAAAGAAAATCACTCGAGTAAAAGAACCGGCACTCGAGTATAGCTTAGCATGAACAGTACCTACACGAGACGCAGGGAATCTCACTCAAGAATAAGGAAAGCAGAAAGACAATTTCTTTGCAAATATACTTTTTGATCAAACTATACGAATGAATAGTACTTTTCATAATAAAATAATCGTATTTTTACATATTGAATCAGGAAACGCGAGTTCGAAACGGAGGCCCAAACGCGCGCCGAATTGAACGAAACTCACGCCGTAGGCGAGCACAGACGCTACGAACACAACGACGAAGTCAAAACCAAAATCAGACGAGCCATTCTCGAGATATAAATTTTCAAAGTTTACGACAAACATAAATTCCACAAAACTTTGGAAAAACGCCGAGGCCCAAATATCGCTCGGATCGCGACGAAACTTGACGAGTAAGCCAAAAATTACTCAACTTAAATTCCAAATGCAAAATTTTCCCATTACAACAAGAATTTAGCCGACTTGATCGCATGGACGCGAAAATGCCTTTATGGCATTACGCCATCATCTTGACGTTAAAGGTAACGCCATGACGTCATAAATATGATGTTTCCCATTTAAATAAAATCGTCGAAAAAATCGGGGGCGTTACAGTCACTCGCCCTAAAAAGAAGTTTCGTCCCGAAACTTAACACAACTCCAAAACCAATCAAAATGATAAAATCAAACGTAACTGAAAACATATCGACGTACCCGAAACTAGGAGAAGAGGTGCGGATGAGATTCTCTCATTGCAGACTCCAATTCCCACGTCGCGCTCTCGACGTCATGATTTCTCCAAAGAATCTTAACCATGGGGATGGTCTTTCTTCGCAAGACACGCTCTAGAGATTCCAAAATGCGGACAGGCTCTTCCACATACGACAGATTGGGCTGAATTTGGGGCACCGAGTCAAGAATTTGACGATCACTACGAACACACTTCCGCAACTGGCTCATATAGAACACATCGTGGACACCAGGGAAGCTAGCAGGTAATTCCAGTCGATAAGCTGACACTCTGATGTGTTCCAGAATCTGAAAAAGTCCCACATACCGGGGGTCTAACTTGTGGTTCCTTCAAAATCTTTTTACTCCTGGCATCGGAGAAACTTTCAGGAAAACCAAGTCCCCAACGACAAACTCCAAATCGACCCTTCGTCGATTAGCATATTTCTCATAACGCTCTTGTGCTACACGTAGCTTCTCTCGAATATGAGTCACCGCACAATTCATCTCCTCAAGGGCTTCCGGGCCTAGCAATGGTCTCTCACCAACCTCAGCCCAAAATAAGGGAGTCCTACAACGCCTTCCATACAAGGCCTCAAACGGGGCCATCTGCAAGCTCTCTTGATAACTATTATTGTAAGCAAACTCCATGAGTCTGAGACGCTCATCCCAAGCACCACCATGATCCAAAATATAACATCTAATCATGTACTCTACGATCTGATTTACTCTTTCTGTTTGCCCATTCGTCTGCGGATGATAGGCGGTGGAATACCTTAAGTCAGTACCCAACCCCTCTTGCAGGCTCTTCTAAAAGCGAGACGTAAATCTGGAGTCCCGATCTGATACAATGCTAACAGGCACTCCATGTAACCTGATGACCTCTTCAAGATATAGCTCGGCTATCTTCTTCATCGAATACCCAATCTTAAACAGAACAAAGTGGGCGCACTTTGTCAGTCTGTCGACTATCACCCAAACTGAGTCATGCCCACGGGGAGATTTTGGTAGACCGGTGATAAAATCCATTGAAATACTTTCCCATTTCCAACTTGGAATATCAAGAGGTGTCAATTTACCACCAGGCCTTCTATGATCAGCCTTGACACGCTGACACGTATAACATTCTGATGCAAACTTTGCGATATCGCCCTTCATACCTGCCCACCAAACAATTTGCTTTAGATCTTTATACATTTTGGTGGAACCAGGATGATAGGAAACACTAGAAATATGAGCTTCTTCACAAATTTTAGCCCTAATGTCACCCATGTCAGGAATACAGAATCTACCCCGATATTTTAGAGTACCTAGCTCGTCCAAAAAAAAATCAGGTAACTCCCCTTTCTCAGTCCTATTCCAGAGGTGCAACAATTCCGGATCATCCTTTTGGTGCACCCTAGTAAGGGAAATCCAAGAGGGCGCTTCTGCTTCCAAACTAGCAGGCGTAGAACTCCTCCCAATCTCGATGTTCATCAACAAGAATTCTTCTACTAAGGACTGTACCGATAGATTAAAAATTTTAGCGGTCTTCCTACTCAAAGCATTAGCTACTACATTAGCCTTTCCCGGATGATAAAGAATTTCTACCTCATAATCTGCCACATATTCTAACCACCGACGCTGGCGCAGATTTAGTTCCTTCTGAGTGAAGACGTACTTCAAACTCTTATGGTCCGTATAGATCTTGCACAGCGCGCCATACAATAAGTGTCGCCACAGCTTCAGCGCATAAATTACGGCAGTAAACTCCAAATCGTGCGTAGGATAGTTTCTCTCGTGAATCTTTAGTTGCCTCGATCCATACGCGATCACCTTACCATCTTGCATTAAAACACAACCAAGTTCGATGTGTGACGCATCGACGATTGGGGCAGTACATAGTCTCTTCTTCAACTCTTGGAAAGCCTCTTCACACTTATCACTCCAAATGAATGCAGTATTCTTCTGAGTAAGTCTAGTTAAAGGAGCAGAAAACACCGAAAATCCTTCCACAAATCTTCTATAGTAGCCAGCGAGGCCTAAGAAGCTCCTAATCTCCTTAGGTGTAGAAGGTCTTTCCCATTCCATCACGGCAGAAATCTTGGTCGGGTCTACAGAAATACCGTCCTTGCTTACAACATGACCCAGAAAGGACACCTGAGGTAGCCAGAACTCACATTTGCTCAACTTCGCATATAGCTTATGCTCCCTCAGGGTCGACAAAACCAAACGCAAATGCTGAGTATGCTCCTCAACATTGCGGGAATACACTAGGACATCATCTATGAACACAATAACGAATCGGTCCAAGAAATCCTTAAACACCCTATTCATCAAATCCATGAAAGTAGAGGGTGCATTGGTTAAACCGAAAGACATCACCAAAAACTCATAATGTCCATGCCGTGAACAGAATGCGGTTCGGGGAATATCTTCCTCGCGAATCCTCAACTGGAGGTAGCCTGAGCGAAGATCGATTTTTGAAAATACCGAGCTACCATGCTGAAAGTGAGGGGATAAGTTGTAAACTACTCTAGAGGGGGGGTGAATAGAGTATTCAAATTTTATGAACAACTAGTCAGCTCCCTTCGAGTTTATTTGCGGAATAAATAATCTGATACTTGAACCCTAAGAGCCTAACACAGTGACGTGCACAAGTGAGAGTGTTAACTGAAATTTCAGTTTAACTCTAAACCTATCACAGCAACTAGCAATCCTAGGTAGTTCTATCACAGCCACAGCATAAACAATTAAACAAAAACAGCCAGAGAGACACAGGATATATAGTGGTTCCCTCTTAATAGGTACTCCACTCTTCTACCACCCTGGTAGGAATCCACTACAGGTTTTTGCTAAGGTGCCCTGCCACCAATGATCTGATTCAGGTAGATCAAACAGACCCTTTGAGCTTTTGATAAGGATGCTCAACCACAGGTTGTTGATAAGGTGCCCTGTCACCAATGTTCACTTTTGAAGAGGTGTGAAAACTCTTTTACAAAGGGGTTGAGAGGGTTAGATTGTCTTCTCTGTTGTTAATACAGATTAGAGAAGACTTGTGGATTCTCTAAAGAATCAAAGTCTCCCCCTGGCTCAGTGGAAGTCCAGGGAAAGCCTTTGCTTCAGGATGAAGGAGTTTCAGATATACTGAAACTAAGTCCTCAGAGATCTGTAGACTGATTTTTATCAGGTCTTCAGATTCTGGAGCACGTGAAGCAGATCTGGAGCTCTCTCTGAAGTCTTGAAAACTCTAAGCAGATGCTCAGGGGACTTGAGAGTGAAAGAAATTGCTTTGAACTTTTGCTTCAGGAAAGCTTTTCTTCTTCGTTTTTTTGAGATGGTGAAGAGTTGCTCTAGAGATGCTTAAGAGAAATCCAGCACTAAAAAAATCTCTCTATATTTGTAACGTCTTGTTTTTCTGAGAAAAAATCTCTCTTAAATATGTCTTCTCATTTATCTTTTGGAACGGCTCTATTGATTTGAATTCTCGAGCCCTGCAACAGATTATCTCAAAATAGAATATAGCAATAGGAATAGAATGACCTATTAGCTTACTGTCAGTCCCAATAAGGAAATAAATGAATAGGAAAATATCTCAGCATAAAGACTTATCATTCTTGGAAATAGCATACACCGCCAACGGCTAGAATACAGCCTGGCAATATATTTTGTATAATAAGACAAAAATGCTTTATCAAAATACGAAATCCCGTAATTTATGCTTAACATATTTGGTAAGTAATTCATTTGAATTTAAGCCATAAATTAGCAAAAACATTCTTCAGAAAATCTTTCTAACCACACGCTAAAACACTTGGAAATAAACCAAGGAATAAAATGAGTGCAAATGAAAAAGGCAGACAGAAATCGTCGACCAGGAGTTCGATGATCGTCGACCAAGCTAACAGAACGTCGACAGAAAGCAGAAATCTGTCGACACAGAAATCGTCGACCAGACATCGTCGACCAGCTCAAGATATCGTCGACGACTAAGGCAAAAGATCTGTCGAGACAGAAATCGTGAAGCAAGAATACGATCGTGGAACTGCTAATGGCAGATCGTCGACCAACCTTCAGAGCATAATAAACTTGCTCTGAGATCGTCGACCATCGGTCGACGATAATTGTCTTGACTTCAACGATTCAATAGCCCTGCTATCGTCGACCAATGATCGACGATCGCGAGGCCTCGTTCGACGATGGTCGAACGGAAAAAGCCTTAACCAAAAAACAATATCTAGAACATCTAGCCTAAGCTCTAGGTCAGTTATAAACTGTCCTAGGGAAACTGAACAAGGCCTAATCATGATCATATATAGTTATATGGATCAAGAGGGGCCGGAAAGGGATTACATAAGCCAAATCACATCCAGGGTACCAACAATCTCCCCCTATTTGGGTTATGTTATCCAATCCGATCTAAAACTAAAGCACACACTATCAAAAGCAGAAATTAACCAAACATTTAAGTCACAGGCAATCCACAAAAAAACATAAAAGCATAAATCAGCAGAACTATAAAGTATCAAGCAGATTTATCAGAGGTTTTGGCATCAGATGAGTTCTTAGGGATTACAGCTGGTTTGAAAATAATTTCTCTGTTTGGATTTGCTGCTTGCCTTTTGGATAGCATTAGATCGTGTTCACCAATAATTTTCTTTTCAGTATAGCTTGGTAGAACTGCAGCAGGGTGCAACCTCATGTATTCTTCAGAATTAAAAGTTTCAGAGTTGACTTGAATTTTGCTGAGTTCCTTTTCTCTGAATTTAGACATAGTTGTATATGCTGTAGGGTCTAGACCTTGAGCTTTGGCTCTCTCCATCATGCTTAGAGCAATAGATTCCTTAAATCTTGACATAGAGGCAATTCTTTCAGTTTCAGTCATGTCTGATGGAGAGGGTGGTCTGTTAGTATCAGCTTGGGCTGCAATCTCCATGTTCCTTTGAAGAGCTGTGGCTAATTTGCTTGAGTCAAGAGGAATCTGTGCAGCCTTCTTAGGATCAGTTTCAGCATATAGAGATCTGGGAGGTGCAAGTTCAATGAACTTCTTGTGGGATTTCTCTGAATAGACCACTCTTTTTTCTTTCATTTCCTTTATTTGTTCCATGGGAACATTTTCATTTCTTTTTCTTCCTTGTCCTGATACATCTTGGCCTCCCTGGCTTTGGTTACTCCTTCTCTGATAAGACTTGAAGGTGTTGGAACTTGCTGATTTTGCAGATGGAGCAGAAAAGAGACTTCCAGAGGCTCCAGCACCATGAGGTGGAGGAGGACCTCTGGGGGGGAATTTTTGAATAGGAGTGTCATATCTTTTTGATCTCTTCTTCTCTCTTGTCTGATTCTTTGAGAGCCTCATCCAGGGTCGAAATTCTTTGCTCTTGGGATCAATTCCCTTCAGAATGAAATAGGGAACATCCTTGTCTGGATTGGCAGTAGGAGGAGCAGATGCTTTCCTTTTCTTGGATACAGCCTTTTTCTTTTTCCGGGAGCTATCAGAATCCTCAGAGTCATCATCATCAGAGGAGTGAGATGAGGTTCTGCCAGCATAATCATCAAAGTCTAGGTTTGAGATATCCTTGGCAGTTATAGCATGTTCAGCCTTCTGCTTCTCTCTATCTTCTCTTTCTCTTGCTTCCTCAATGGCATCTTGCTCAAGGAGGGCATCAAGATCAACATTTGGAGTGCTCTTCCAGAGTTCTGATTTAGGATACAAGTCAGGAACTATCCTGGGGACCAGTTCTGCAGTAGAAGGAATGGATAGAGGATAGGTAAGGATAGGAGGAGAAAAGATGATAATATCTGCAGGGGCAGATGCTTTTTCTAGAGAGATGGCTAGGGAATCCAGATGATAATTAGCCAACCCTTCAATGTACTCAGAGGCAATATTCTCAGCCACAAAGGCTATAAATTGTTCTAGGTTTAGAGTACCTGAGCTTGATTCCTTTTCAGTCATCTTGGAGGCTTTTTCTGGTAAATCTAGCACAGCCTCAGCTTCTTCAGCAGTAGCAGCAGCAGCAGTGTTGATTGTGCCTGCATATAAAGAAGGATAGGTTAACAACCAAGTGGGAATAAAATATTCCCCCCAAGGTGAACAGCAACAGGTAATTGATAGAGTTACTTGAAGATCTATACAGGATACCACTTTGCATCTAGGAAGGAGGTTATAATTCCTTCTAGATGTTTAGCGACATCAGGGATAGACACCTCTGCAAGGCACACGAGGAGTGCTATACAGGAAAAGAAGAGAGAGTCCTTGATCAAGGGGTCATCAAGGTACTCAGGTCTATAAGAGACCATTTTCTCTTGAAAAGAAGGAACAAGAGGAGTAGATGTGAGTGAGGACTCACAGTCTAGGTTAAGATAGGATTCCAAATCTTCAATGGAATTTGCAGCATCATCTTGCAATACTGATGCAGGATCATCAGCAGCTGAGATGGGATAGGAAGGAATAAGAAATTAACTCCAAGTTGGAGTGAATTAATTAAAAACTTAAATAAAACTATACCATCTGGTTGAGCAGTAGCATTCTCAAGTTGTTGAACCACTACTTCTGAGTCAGTAGTGTTTATTGAAACTTTTTCACACAAGTCCATGAGGACTTCCTCATTATTTTTCTCTGGGAGATCTTCATCAGAGGCTAGATTCACTAGGGAGTGAATGTCTTTGTTAGATAAAGATATCAATTTAAAATCCTGATTATAACCTTTAGAGGAAGTGTTTTTACCTTCTGATTGCTCTAGATCTTTCATTAGAAACTCTTTCTCTGGAAACTCTTGATGTTCTTCTACAATTGCTGTAAGGGGAAGAGAAGAGTTGTCCTGAAGGGCCAAGGCATCACCTGAGACCACTTCAACAGACATCTCCCCCTGCATGACTTCAGTGGGGACTGGAGTCATGCATCTTACTGAAGAGGGCTCAGCAGAGGGTGGAAATGATTTGATGGCTTCAGTAAGGGCTTTGATGGATGCAATGAGAGGGGCATTGGCAGCCTCAATCATTTTTTGTATGGATGGAGTGATGAGCTCTACAATTTGTGCAAGTAATTCAGGAGTTATCTGAAATGCTGAGGATGTAGAGGTGGATGGAATGGAAGCAGTATGATCTACCACATGATCAAATGAATCATGTGGAGATGGGTGAACATCAGCATGAGTGTGGGATTCATGTTGAGATAAGTGTGTGAGGATGGTAGCAGTGACCATGTCAACACTGGCTGCGGCTGCCAGATGTTGTGGTATGGGTGACTGGGGTGGAGATGCATGTAAGATGGAAGATGCATGTTGTGGTGGCACTGCAGATTGTGTGGAGGGTAATGCAGGAGATGAGGATGCAGGGGTAAAGAGAGAGGATGAAGGGATTGCTGAGCCTTCCCTAGCAAGCTGGAGAGTGGCTGAATCAGCCCTTGTGTCTGATGGAGGGTTAGGATCAACCCTGGCTGACTTCTTGATAACTCTCTGAGATTTCTTGAACAGAGAGGGGTCCAACCTCTTGCTGGCGTTGACTGCGGAGGGTGCAGAAACAAGCAGCAGGGGTGCTTTCACATATAGAAACACACCCAACACCCTGGCAAGGTTTACTTCTTTCTGATTGTTCTTTCTCCTTATTAGTTCAAACAGAACTTTTCCCCAGGCAATCTGCGTCTTATTCACCAACACTGACATTAAGGCAAATTGTTGCCTGTTGATGTTGTCGTGAGCAGAGTGCTTTCCCAAAACGACCTTGCCCACCAGGTCTGCCAGAAACTTGTACTCTGGAGACAGGTTTATTTTCAGCAGCTTAGCTGGAATACCCTCAGCATGGCCCATCACGGTTAGCATGCGGCCATATTCCTCTGAATTTTGCTCATAGTCCTCAGTACCGGTTGGTAGACCAAACAACTCAGTCAGAACTTCAGGAGTCAGGATGACCTCCTCTCCATTTATCTTTCCAGTCATCGCTTCGTCGCTGGAGGACGAGGTATATACCCATTCTCGAATCTCTGGTATATGAATCTTTGGTGAGAATGACATAAATTTCTTTAGCCCTTGATCTTCACACAGCTGCAGAATGTCTTGGATGGGTTGATCACATCGGCTGAAAGAATCGAAGTCGACACAGAAGCCAGTGTCGAACTTCATTCCGAAGAGAACTGCAGAAGGAATCGCCATTAGATTAAAGAGAGAATGACGAATCGAGATGCAAGGCAGGGGAGAAGAGGATCGCGCGGGATTAGAGTTCGAGAGCGAATTCTAAGCCAGAAGATGGAATATGAAAAGACGGAGCGGAAGGACGACGATCTCCAGACCTAAATCGACTATCAGATATAAATCTGCGATCGTCGATCCTGAATAAAATCGGTCGTCGAACAATGACCGACGATAGTCAATATTTGACTAATCGATAAACATTGACCTACTACAAGCAATCACCACGATCGTCGATCAATATATGTTGGTCGACGATTCTCCACACAGCACAGAAAATCTATCGTCGACCACTGGTCGACGATAGATACCTAAGGAGAGATCGTTGACCAGTTGATCGACGATTTCTGCCTTACTACCGAACGAGCTATCGTCGACCGTTGGTCGACGATAGTTTTGACCTGGTCAAAGATCGTCGAGCAGTCGTTCGACGATTTTAGACAGAAAACAAAACTAACCAAATTTTCACTACTCTGAACCATTATCATACCAAGCTGGTTCAGGAAGAACAAATGCCTTTGTTCATCAAGGGGCTTAGTGAAAATATCTCCTCTCTGCAGGTCTGTGGATATAAATTCCATTGCTATCTTGTTCTTTTCCACATTATCTCTCAGAAAATGATGTCTAATCTCAATGTGCTTGGTCCTGGAATGGTGCACAGGATTTTGAGCAATTGATATTGCACTGGTACTGTCACACAGAATTTTTGTTTTTGAGTGTGTGTACCCATAATCCACTAGCTGATTTTGAATCCACAGGATCTGTGAACAACAACTAGCCGCTGCTATATACTCAGCCTCAGCAGTTGAAGTAGACACAGATGCCTGTTTCTTACAAAACCAAGAGACAAGTCTCTCTCCCAGGAACTGACAGGTCCCTGAGGTGCTTTTCCTGTCAACTCTACAACCAGCATAATCAGCATCTGAATATCCAATTAATTCAAATCCTGACTCAGCTGGGTACCACAGTCCTAAGTTAGGGCATCCCTTAAGGTATCTCAAGATCCTCTTGAGAAGAGTTAAGTGAGATTCCTTTGGGTTGACCTGAAACCTAGCACATAGGCATGTAGCAAACATTATGTCAGGCCTACTTGCAGTCAAGTACAGCAGGGAACCAATAATGGCTCTATAGTTCTTTTGATCAACAGACTTTCCATTGACATTAGAATCAATAACTGCATTTGAGGCCATAGGTGTGCTCATTGATGAGGCATCAGACATTCCAAATCTTTTAACCAGCTCTCTGGCATATTTTGATTGAGAAATGAAGATACCATCATCACACTGTTTCACTTGGAGACCAAGGAAATAGGATAACTCACCCATGCTACTCATCTCAAACTTGGAGTGCATTAGTTCAGAGAACCTCTTGCACAGTTTGGGATCAGTAGAGCCAAATATAATGTCATCTACATAGATTTGAACTAACAGTTGTGAGTCCTTATGATGTCTAATAAATAGGGTTCTATCTACTACACCTCTCACAAACTTGTGTTCTAGAAGGAAATTTGCTAAGGTCTCATACCAAGCTCTAGGAGCTTGCTTAAGTCCATATAGAGCCTTTTGGAGTTTGAACACATGAGTGGGTAAGGTTGATGAAACAAACCCTGGTGGTTGTTCAACAAACACTTCTTCCTTTAAATCTCCATTGAGGAAGGCACTCTTCACATCCATTTGGAAGACCTTAAATTTCTTATAGGCAGCATAGGCTAGGAAAATCCTAATGGCTTCTAGTCTAGCTACAGGGGCAAAGGTCTGATCATAATCTATGCCTTCCTCCTGTCTATAGCCTTGAGCTACTAGCCTAGCCTTATTCCTAACTACTATGCCTTGGGTATCAAGCTTGTTTCTAAACACCCACTTGGTGCCTATGATCAGTTGGCCTCTTGGTCTTGGAACCAAAGTCCAAACTCTACATCTTTCAAACTGGTTAAGTTCCTCTTGCATGGCTATAATCCAGTGTGGATCAAGCTCAGCATCTTTAATGGTTAGGGGCTCAACCTGAGAAAGGAAACAAGCAAACATCACATCTTTGTTGAGTTGATGTCTTGTCTGGACTCCTACTGAAATGTCTCCAATTACTTGAGATACGGGGTGATCTCTAAGTGTGACAAGATTAGTAGGTTCAACAATGATCTGATCTTCAACATTTTCAGGATTTAATTCCTCATGTGGAATTTGATCAACTGTTGGAGCAGGTGCTTTAACTTCAAGAAGTTCTACATCAGATTCAGAATCTGAAGAAGCAACCTGAGGAGTTTGTTGGGGATGATTCTCCTGTGTGAGTCTCAAACCTTCCAAATCCTTACATACTTATAGGACTTGCACTGTACTATTAGAGGAAGAGTCCTTCTCCTTATAATACATGACTGTCTCATCAAAAGAGACATGTGCAGACTCTTCTATCTTAAGAGAGGATTTATTGAGGACCCTATAGGCTTTGCTTACTTGAGAGTATCCCAGAAAGACTCCCATTGAAGCTTTTGCCTCAAATTTTCTAAGGTATTCTTTGTTATTATTATGAACAAAAGCAACACAGCCAAATACTCTAAAATAGTCTATTTTAGGTTTCACTTGCTTAAGTAACTCATAGGGAGTCTTACCCTTAAGTTTATGTATCAGACTTCTGTTCAATACATAATTAGCTGTGCTAACTGCTTCAGCCCAAAAGGACAGAGGCATGTTAGCATCTGCCAACAATGTACTTGCAGCTTCAATTAGGGTTCTGTTTTTCCTTTCAACTACCCCATTTTGTTGAGGAGTTCTAGGAGCAGAGAAGCTATGTTTGATACCTTCCTTCTCACAGAATTCTTGCATAAGAAGAGACTCAAACTCAGTACCATGGTCACTTCTGATCAAGGCAATCTGAGTAGAATACTCACTCTGTATACACTTTAGAAAATCTGTAAGAACCTTGAAGTTATCAGCCTTAGTTCTCAAGAAGAATACCCAAGTGAACCTAGAGAAGTCATCTACAATTACTAGAGTGTAAGACTTTCCTCCAAGACTCTGTACAGCAATAGGACCAAATAGATCCAAATGTAGCAAGTACAGAATCCTGGGAGAATCACTTTTATTAACTGATTTAAAGCTATTTCTTGTTTGCTTACCTAATTGACAAGCTTTGCAAAGGCCTTCCTTCTTGTAGGGGCAAGAAGGTAAGCCTCTTACAAGGTTGTATTTAGCCAGCCTAGAAATGTTTTTCAAATTTACATGACTAAGTCTCTTATGCCAAAGGGTATTATTACTGGTTACTTCATTAAACAAGCATATTTCAGATTTGGATGAGTTAAAATCTACAACATAAACATTACCAATTCTAATACCTACTAACACAACAGTATTATTTAAAGCAATATTACATGCAGTGTCAGTAAACCATACCTTGTACCCAGCATCACACATTTGGCTTACAGAGATTAGGTTATGCTTTAGTCCTGAGACATAGGCAACCTTCTTGAATGTTACAGCTCCTATGGTGAAGCTGCCATACCCTTCAGTCTGTCCACAGCTAGAATCCCCAAATACAACTTTTGGTCCCAGCTTGGCTTTGAACCCTGACAGATTCTTCTTCTTTCCTGTCATATGCTTTGAGCATCCACTATCCAGATACCATTTGTCATGTATGACTGGATAGGTCTTCACCTGCAGAAAGAACAGTTATACATTGTGGACCCAGGTTACCTTGGGTCCAGTATTCTTCACAAAAGAAAAACTAGATATAAAAGATCTTGCAGGCTTAGATTTATATCCTAAAGGGTGTGATCTCCTAGGTGGGATAATCCATTCAGTTGAAGGATTAAACAACCTAGGGTAGTGATTGGGATTTGCAATTCTGGAGGTTTGAAATTTATTTTCCAGCTTAAGTCCAGATCGTCGATCCACGGTCGACGACTCAAGATGAGATCGTCGATCTCCTGCACCGAAGATATCATACTTGGTGAAGGTGTTCAGCGATCGTCGATGGACGTTCGACGATTGGTTTGACGATCGTCGACCAATGTTCGACGATTTTTGTAAAGCTAGAAATTTTTTCTTCCTGTTCTCTTTCTTAATCTTATTCTGAATTTTCTTACATTTTTCAATTTCCTCAGTATTCTTTATTCCTGATTCAGAAATAAATTTAACTGGAGTGCTAAATCTCTCCTTTGTGAGGAGGATGGGTTCACTAGATGTAGCACCTAAGCCTAGTTTATCATTACCAACCCTAGTGTTTGCTATACTAGTTATTTCAGATAATTTAAGACTTCTGCCATTTAATTGTTCTTCTAATCTCTTAGATTTAGCTAGTTCTAATTTTAGGAATGTTACTTCTTCTTTTGAGCTTTCTAATTCCTTTTCTAATCTAATTATTTCAGTACTTTCCATGTCTAGTTCCATTATCTTTAATCTAAGCGACTTAATTTCTTTTTCAGACAGTAGTAAATCTAAACATAGAGTTTTAAATTTTAATTTGAACTCAGGAGATGAGAAATCAAATGAGTCGATTACCTGGTCTTCCATAGAGGAATCTTCTTCATTGTCTCCTTCTTCTTCAGAATTCTCTGCAGCTGACAGAGAGCTGCAGGCATCAATAGCCATGAGGCAGACCTCTTTGGCCTTCTTCTCTTCTTCTTCTTCTGAATCACTGGAGCTAGAGGAGCAGGTATCCTCTTCTGTTTCACTCCAGGTAGCAGCCACAAATCCCTTGTCCTTCTTCTTGTATTTGTGTGAGGAGGACTTGGAGTGGTGCTTCCTGTACTCTTTCTCATGTTTCTTCTCCTTGTGTTTCTTCTCTGGACAATCTGGAGCAATGTGTCCAGGCTTGCTGCAAACATAACAGATGATTTCTTTAGATGGAGTTTTGTCATACCTTGGTTTGTCCTCATACTTGGAGAACTTCTTTCTGAGGTCTCTTCTTCCCATGTTGAAGAACCTCTTGGCAATGAGTGCCAGTAACTCCTCATTTGATTGACTTCCTTCAGAAGTCTCAGCAGCCTTAAGAGCTAGAGAGTGCTCTTTCTTTGTAGGTGTAGGAGTTTTTACTTCGGTTGCAGCAGCTCTGCTCTTTAAAGTTTGCTCATATGACTTGAGCTTTCCCAACAGAGCTTCTGTGGAAAGTTCCACAGTGTTTCTTCCATCCTTGATGGGCCATATCCTTGAGTCCCAAGAGATGGGAAGGCACATCAGGATCTTGTCATTGACTTCCGACAAAGTTATCTCCTTGTCCAAAGACCTCAGTTCACTTACTATTGAACTGAGTCTTGTGTACATTGTGTCAATGTCTTCAGCATCATCCTTCTTGAAATTTTCATACTGAGAAGTGAGGTTGGATCTCCTGTCCTTCCTCTCATCAGCTGAGCCAGCAACTATGTGGTTGAGGGAATCCCACATAGCTTTGGCTGAGGTACATTCAGCAAGCTTCTGGAATATTTCATCAGACATTGTCTGAGCTAGGATGTTCATTGCTTTTGCATCAGCTGCTTTTGCCTTCTTGTAAGTTTCATTGTAGTCAGGTGGTGGCACAGCACTGAGATCAGCAGAAGTGGAAGCAGCAGCAGGCCTAGCAGGTGGTCCTGTCAAAATAGAAGAAAAGATATCTTCATCAATAGAATTCATGTATAGTCTTATCCTGGCCTTCCATATGCCAAACTTGGACAAGTTGCATACAGGAGGTCTGGTGCTTGAATAATCCTTAGACTGGGCCATGTGTGAAAGTGTTTGTGAATGGTATCAGGAAACAACTTATCACTGGATCTTTTAACTCAGGTGTTAGCCTGTATGAACAGCCAACCTCCCTCTGATACCAATTGAAAGTGAGGGGATAAGTTGTTAACTACTCTAGAGGGGGGGGTGAATAGAGTATTCAAATTTTATGAACAACTAGTCAGCTCCCTTCGAGTTTATTTGCGGAATAAATAATCTGATACTTGAACCCTAAGAGCCTAACACAATGACGTGCACAAGTGAGAGTGTTAACTGAAATTTCAGTTTAACTCTAAACCTATCACAGCAACTAGCAATCCTAGGTAGTTCTATCACAGCCACAGCATAAACAATTAAACAAAAACAGCCAGAGAGACACAGGATATATAGTGGTTCCCTCTTAATAGGTACTCCACTCTTCTACCACCCTAGTAGGAATCCACTACAGGTTTTTGCTAAGGTGCCCTGCCACCAATGATCTGATTCAGGTAGATCAAACAGACCCTTTGAGCTTTTGATAAGGATGCTCAACCACAGGTTGTTGATAAGGTGCCCTGTCACCAATGTTCACTTTTGAAGAGGTGTGAAAACTCTTTTACAAAGGGGTTGAGAGGGTTAGATTGTCTTCTCTGTTGTTAATACAGATTAGAGAAGACTTGTGGATTCTCTAAAGAATCAAAGTCTCCCCCTGGCTCAGTGGAAGTCCAGGGAAAGCCTTTGCTTCAGGATGAAGGAGTTTCAGATATACTGAAACTAAGTCCTCAGAGATCTGTAGACTGATTTTTATCAGGTCTTCAGATTCTGGAGCACGTGAAGCAGATCTGGAGTTCTCTCTGAAGTCTTGAAAACTCTAAGCAGATGCTCAGGGGACTTGAGAGTGAAAGAAATTGCTTTGAACTTTTGCTTCAGGAAAGCTTTTCTTCTTCGTTTTTTTGAGATGGTGAAGAGTTGCTCTAGAGATGCTTGAGAGAAATCCAGCACTAAAAAAATCTCTCTATATTTGTAACGTCTTGTTTTTCTGAGAAAAAATCTCTCTTAAATATGTCTTCTCATTTATCTTTTGGAACGGCTCTATTGATTTGAATTCTCGAGCCCTGCAACAGATTATCTCAAAATAGAATATAGCAATAGGAATAGAATGACTTATTAGCTTACTGTCAGTCCCAATAAGGAAATAAATGAATAGGAAAATATCTCAGCATAAAGACTTATCATTCTTGGAAATAGCATACACCGCCAACGGCTAGAATACAGCCTGGCAATATATTTTGTATAATAAGACAAAAATGCTTTATCAAAATACGAAATCCCGTAATTTATGCTTAACATATTTGGTAAGTAATTCATTTGAATTTAAGCCATAAATTAGCAAAAACATTCTTCAGAAAATCTTTCTAACCACACGCTAAAACACTTGGAAATAATCCAAGGAATAAAATGAGTGCAAATGAAAAAGGCAGACAGAAATCGTCGACCAGGAGTTCGATGATCGTCGACCAAGCTAACAGAACGTCGACAGAAAGCAGAAATCTGTCGACACAGAAATCGTCGACCAGACATCGTCGACCAGCTCAAGATATCGTCGACGACTAAGGCAAAAGATCTGTCGAGACAGAAATCGTGAAGCAAGAATACGATCGTGGAACTGCTAATGGCAGATCGTCGACCAACCTTCAGAGCATAATAAACTTGCTCTGAGATCGTCGACCATCGATCGACGATAATTGTCTTGACTTCAATGATTCAATAGCCCTGCTATCGTCGACCAATGATCGACGATCGCGAGGCCTCGTTCGACGATGGTCGAACGGAAAAAGCCTTAACCAAAAAACAATATCTAGAACATCTAGCCTAAGCTCTAGGTCAGTTATAAACTGTCCTAGGGAAATTGAACAAGGCCTAATCATGATCATATATAGTTATATGGATCAAGAGGGGCCGGAAAGGGATTACATAAGCCAAATCACATCCAGGGTACCAACACATGCAACTGATCGAACAAATCATCGATCCTTGGCAGGGGATATCTATTCTTAACGGTCTCCTTATTTAATTCCCTATAATCGATGCAAAGCCTCATCGATCCGTCCTTCTTCCTTACGAACAAAACCAAAGCACCCCACGGAGAAGAACTTAGTCTAATAAAACCACACCTCAGCAACTCATCGAGCTGAGTACGCAACTCATCCAACTCACGCGGAGCCATACGGTACGGTGCTTTGGCGATGGGACGAGTGCCTGGCTCGAGGTCAATCACGAACTCAATCTCCCTCTCAGGAGGAAGTCCTGGAAGACTATCAGGAAAGACATTTGGAAACTCTCGTACCACCGAGACATCCTCGAGACGTTGTGTAACAGAAGCTGTTTCCAGAGCAGAAATAGAAACTAAAAACGCCTCGCAACCAGACTTTATAACACGTACCGCAGAAATGACAGGGGAAACTCTGTCCTGAAATCCATAGGCACTCATAGGTTGGCCATTGTCCATCCTGAAGTCCAGTCTTTTTGCCTTGCACTGGATGACTGCATCATACATGGACAGCTAGTCCATGCCCAAAATCACATCAAAATCAGTCAGGTCTAAAATTAATAGATCTGCAAGGGCCAGAAAATTGCCAAGATGAATAGGGCATCTCAGAACTCCTTGATTGGATATCACCGAATCACCGGAGGGAAGCTTGACGTTGAAGGAGTCTCTCAATTGATCAACATCTAGGCGATGTTTATCAACAAATCTCCTGACCACAAAGGAATGGGTGGCACCCGAATCGAACAGAACGCGCGCCCACTTATTCCGCACCTTAAACTCCCCTAAAACCGTAACATACATAACTAAACGAACGATAACCATGACAACAACGATAAATAATAGGGATAAAATAGACTGGGGCTAACCTGAAATAACTTGCATAAAGTTTTGAGCTTCCTCGCTAGTCATCACGTTCAGCTTTCCTTTTCCTTTATCTAGGGTTGGTGGTGGCGGCAGAGCTCGAAGCGGAGCAGGCTGCAGTGGGGTTTGAGCCTGGGGCACGAAGATTTCTGGTGTCCCTTCTGCCCGCACTAGAAGCAGGTCCTTTCTTTCATCCAGCACCGACTCACATCATGACCCTTCCTTGCACAGAACGAGCACACAAGCTCTCCCTTGGGTGCACCTTGGATGGCGTGCACTTACTGCTGCTTCAGGGTGGCTGTTCTCTTGAAACATCTTTCATAAGGGTGGCCAGGACGACCACAAAAACTACACACTTCCATACCTTTCTTCTTCGAAGAAGGGCCAGATACCCTGGAGCTACCATCCTCAACACCCTTCCTTTTCTCTTTCCTCGCCGCAGCACCGCGGTTCTTGACATTTTCAATCTCTTCAACCTTTAGTGCGGCTTCCACTACCACAGCATAACTGTCAGCTCCATAAGCGCCTGCCCACTGCTGGACATCACTTCTTAGTCCTCCCAGGAAAGTTTCACTCTTCCCTCCTCCGAAGCTACCAAATCGGGAGCAAATCTACTTAACTTGCTAAACTCAATCTCATATTCTCTCACCGTGAGCTGTCTCTGCTTCAAATGCAGGAAGTTATTCATGAGACGGTCCTGCTCGACCGAGGGCAGAAACTTCTTCAGCAACATCTTCTTGAAAGAGTCCCAAGTACAGCCTTCCTTCAAACTCTCCTTTTCACGAATCTACCAACTCTTTGCTAGGCCTTTTAACTAATAGGCTGCAATCATAACCTTCTGGGCTTCTAGAATCCCGGTATACGAAAACATCTCCTCGATTGAGATGATCCAATCATCCAAAATCATAAAGTCGGCACTCCCGTCGTAGGTGGGAGGTCCCAATCGCTGGAAATGCGATATGAAATTCATTTCCGGTGGTATTGCCACCGGGGCCACCAGAGGAGCAGGGGTATCGGGCACGACTTGACCTAAGGCAAGATCTTGCACTGAAGGTTGCCGCGCTGGAGTGGTAGACAATAATGACTAAATTTGCGTTTGCATCGCAACTACTTGCCTTGACAGAGCCTCGTTGCTCTGGCGCAAACTCTCAATCAATGTATCACTCTGCGCACCTGACGACTCACCCTCCGACTAGGGAGTCGATCTCGTCGCAATACGCTTTGGAGGCATTTCTAAAAAGGCAAACGAACAACCCAATTAAAATCCTAGATTACGACTAGGGCAAACAAAACTAGTTCAGACCATACTTGAAAGACACTTGCTAAAGCTGTCACTTGCTCTGGGATTATATGATGATGATATGTCCTACTCAGGATGATATCCTATCATCCTATTGACTCATGTGCCTATGATATGAATGCATGAATTCTTTACTCTTATTTAAAATCATGTGTGTACATATGTCATCAAGTAAATCTTTAGCTTGGCATGTTGTGCTTATGTTATGTTATGCTATGCATGTGGTGCTATGAATTCTATAAAAGGCCTTAATACTTGTTATGAGCGGCGTACACATGCAATGTTATACATCCCATACTACATAATATTGCATGCAACGAAAATAAAACGTGCTAATGGGCATTCATGTGGTGAGGTTATGCATCCCATACTACATAACCCTCACATGTTGCCACCTATGGTGGATTCATATACAAACACATATTATGCATCCCATATTACATAATATGCCCCGTATACTTCTAACCATGCTTATGAGTGTAGTGTTCATGCTTCAGCCAAGACATATTGATGACACATCGGTGTGTGTATGATATGACACTAAGCAACAAACACTAACAAGGGAAGGTTGCCCGACCAATTGTCAAGCAACCTCCCTCTGATACCAACTGTCACAACCCGCATTTTTTCCCAACAATTTAATTATATCAAAGCAAGGGGAAAATACGCGTCGTGATGCCACGCCGTGTAAGGGATAACTGCAGACGTTCAGGCAAGAATCCAAACTCTACAATTTTAGAAGAAAACATAAATGGTTATGAATAAAATCCAGTTTAAGTTATGGTGGTAGCCGTATCCCTCGGTGTTGAAAGTAGCGAACAAACGACTAGAGCAGTGAATAAGCGACTAGAAAACAAGCCGGAACTTTGAATAATTGAAATTTTATTATCCAAAAAGATATCATTTACAAAGGTATGGCCTCCCTTTTATAGAATGGAGGAGAGAGAGAAGAATACAAACTAACAATGTGGGACTAAAGCTATACAACAGATCTGGGCGGCTAGAATAAGAGACCGGAACAGGCCGCGCGGTTAGATAATGTTCTAACCGCTCGGCAATACCAGAACCAAGAGAGAGATGCGGTAGGAGACCGCTAGACCGGCCGGTTTCCAAGCCGCCAGAGATAATCCGTCAGACCGCCGGATACCACACAGCAACAGTCTGGAAATCAACCCGCCAACCTCAATCCGCCAGACCGCCCGGTTAACAACCCGCCATGCTCAAACCGGCAGACCGCCCGGTCTCATACTTCGACACTCCCCCTCAAGCTGGAGCATAAATATCAATCATGCCCAGGTTGTCACAAATGTGAAAGAAGGAAGTAGAAACCGGCTTGGTGAAGATATCAACCAACTCTTTGTCGGAGGTGACGAACGGAGTGCAAATCTGTTTCTTCAAGACCTCTTCTCGGATGAAATGGCAGTCGACCTCTATATGTTTCGTTCTCTCATGGAAGACCAGATTTTTGGATATGTATATAGCGGCTTTGTTGTCACAGAACATAGGCAGAGGATAATTGTAGACCTCTCCTAGGTCAAGCATGAGAGCCCGCAACCATTTTAACTCACACGTGGTTGACGCCATACTCCGGTATTCGGCTTCTGCACTGGACCTTGAGACAACAGACTGCTTCTTGCTCTTCCAGCTCACAAGATTACCTCCAACAAATGTGCAAAAACCCGATGTAGATTTACGGTCACCTTTATCATCCGCATAGCTTGAGTCTGAGTAGGCTTCAACTCTCAGATGACCATGCTTCTGAAAGAGTAGCCCTTTCCCTGGTGCTGCTTTGACATACTCTAGTATCTTCAAGGCAGACTGAAGATGACATTCCCTGGGAGCTTGCATGAACTGACTGACCTTGCCTACAGCATAGGCGATATCGGGTCTGGTCACCGTGAGATAAATGAGTTTGCCCACCAGACGTCTATACCTCGTGGCATCGGATATAAGAGGTGAGTCATCTGTCCATGTTTTGTCTTCTCCAGTGGCCATGGGATACCGGGCCGGTTTGGCCCCGGTCAATCCTGCCTCTTGTAGAAGATCAAGCGCATACTTCAGTTGGGAGAGAACCAACGAGTCGGGCTTCCGAGAGATTTCTATCCCCAAAAAATATTTCGGGGAGCCCATATCCTTCGTGACAAGGTGTTGACGGAGGTGTTTCTTTATCAAGTCCACCCCAGCCTGGTCATTACCGGTAAGAAGGATATCATCCACATACACCGCCAAAACCACAAGGCCAGATGCGGTTTTGCGAATAAACAATGAGTGATCGGCGGAACTTCTTGCAAAGCCAATTGCAGCTACAATGCCACTAAACTTGTCAAACCACGCCCGAGGGCTCTGCTTTAGGCCATAGATGGCCTTCTTCAACTGGCATACGCGTGTCTCCCCCTGAGCAACATACCCTGGAGGTTGCTCCATATAGACGTCCTCTTGAAGATCCCCATACAGAAAAGCATTCTTGACATCAAGTTGAGAAATTTCCCACTCCCTGTTGACGGCCACAGAAAGAAGAACCCGGATGGTGCTGAGGCGAGCAACCGGAGAGAAAGTGTCAAAATAGTCAACTCCATAAGTCTGAGTAAAGCCTTTGGCCACCAGTCGGGCCTTGTAACGATCCACAGTGCCGTCCGGGCGAAACTTCACAACGAACACCCAGCGGCAGCCAACCACATCAGTACCGATTGGTGGAGGAACAAGGGTCCAGGTACCTCTTTCAGTAAGAGTGGCAATTTCCTCATCCATGGCAGATTTCCAATGAGGAATAACAAGAGCCTCCTGGTAAGTGCGGGGAGTGGTAGTAGCCGAGATGGCCAAAGCAAAGCACCTGCGAGAGGGAGTAAGCCGATCATAGGAAACAACAGCCGCAAGCGGGTGTTGGGTACACGCCCGCACCCCTTTGCGAAGGGCAATGGGAAGATCCAGGTCGTCTTGTGCCTCAGGGACCGGAGCATCCGTGGCAGAGAAGGCTGGCCCGGGACTAGAGAGAGACGGCTGCGGAGAGGAAGGAGGGGAGATAATAGGGAGAGGAGGAGACGGCATAGGAGGGGAGACGTCGACATATGTCGAAGGCTCACAGAGAGATGGAGGAGAGTCAGAGACAGCAGGAGGAGGTGAAGATGGGAAAGAAAAGTAGGATGCATTTTCAAAGAAGGTGACGTCTGCGGAAACAAACTGTTTGCGCAGAACAGGATCAAAGCAACAGTAGCCTTTCTGAGTTGTCGAGTAACCCAAAAAGACACATTTGGTGGAGCGGGGGGAAAGCTTGTCACGGGTAGCAGACGGAGCATGCACAAAGGCCGTGCACCCAAAGATACGAAGAGGAAGAGGAAAGGGTTCCTTGCTCGGGTAGAGAATGGAGAAGGGGGTCTTGCCGTGAAGAACAGAAGAGGGAATGCGATTGATGAGATAGCAGGCAAGAAGAACAGCATAGCCCCAGTAGGAGCGAGGCACCTGCATCTGTGTCATCAGAGTGCGAGCGATATCGAGGAGATGACGATTTTTACGTTCCGCCACCCCATTTTGTTGGGAGGTGTAAACACAGCTGGTCTGATGAATAAGACCATGTTGCATACAAAAAGATGAAAACTCATGACTGAGATATTCTTTAGCATTATCAGAGCGCAATACTTTAATAGAAATAACAAACTGAGTTTTAATCATATTATAAAAAGATTGCCATACAGATAAGAGTTCAGAGCGGTCTTTTAATAGATACACCCAGGTACATCTGGAGAAATCATCAATAAAAGTTACAAAGTAAAAACTACCCCGACCAACGGTGGGAGTAGGAGCAGGACCCCAGATATCAGAATGAATGAGATCAAAAGGGCGGGAGGAACCACGGCCTTGCTTCTGCAGGAAGGAGGAGCGGTGATGCTTGCCAAGCTGACACGCATCACAGTTGAGCGGAGGACTGGTTGAAGGTAAGTGGGGAAGAAGCTGACGAAGAATCCGAGGAGGAGGATGGCCAAGGCGAAGATGCCATTGAAGCAGATCAGTAGACGAGGAAGAGAAGGCGGACAGAGCGGAAACATTGTCGAGGAAGTAGAGGCCGCCGCTCTCAGTCCCAGTAGTAATCGTCCGTTGGGTTCTCGGGTCCTGAAAGCAACAAGAAGTAGGAGTAAATAAGACAGAGCACTGAAGTTGCTTGCATAAAGTAGTAACTGAGAGTAAATTGCAAGGGAACTTCGGGACATAGAGAGTGTCCGCTAAGCGAAGCGAGGGAGTGACTTGAACCATGCCCGTCCCATGAACCGGGGAAGGCGAACCATCCGCAACGAGGACCGGGGGTAACCGATCATGCGTATCTAGGAGAGAGAAGCAGTGAGGGTTTCCGGTCATGTGATTTGTAGCACCAGAGTCAATCAGCCATTTACCTTGGGTAACGACGTGTGCACTACCTGAGGTGGTGGCCACAGAAGCAGATGGCCGAGAGGAGGCGGAGGTTGAGGAAGAAGTATCACCAGAGGGACGAAGATGAGGATGTTTCTGCCAGCAGCGGTCAACAGAGTGGCCGGTACGACCACAGTGAGAGCAGAGGAATCTTGACGGACTGCGCATGCCAGATTGGCTGCGACCACTATTGCCACCCCGCTGGACTTGGTGAGCATAGGAGTCCGGTGGAGGAGGGGAGGACAATAGAGGACGTTGGAGCAGAGAAGTAACAGCGGCGATGCGAGCCGCGGTGGCATCCAAGGTGGGAGACTCGGCTTCGCCCAAGATCTGCTGGCGGATCATATCAAAGGATTCAGGAAGCCGTAGAAGATAACAAACAACCAGGAGTTCCTGGAAGTGTTTGTGCTATCGGCCAAGTCCGCAGAGAAGGGGCGATTCTGGAGGATTTCGGCTCCAAGAGCCTGAACTTACTGATAAGCCGCAGCAGGAGACAATGAAGGGCGAGCGAAGAGATCCGCGTATAGAGTATAAATGCGGGATGTCTGGGCCCCCTTTGAGTAGAGAGCAGCAAGGTGAAGCCACGCGGTCTTGACTGTCTCATCATGGCGTATGACAGGAAGACATTCATCGGAGAGGCTGTTAGCCAACCACGTGCGGACAAGCGCATCACTGGCATCCCAGTCATCAAATTCAGCAGAGTCTGAGGGAGGAGGGTCATCGGTGAGGTGATGACGTTTGCGCTGAGAGCGGAGAAGAAATGTGAAAGAGACACTCCAATCCGGATAGTTGGAGCCAACAAGTTTAGAAACCGTGCCAAGGTTGCCAGAGGGAGTAGGAAGCGGTGCCGGAGTGGCGATAGGAGTGGTGGTGGTGGAGGTTTCAGAAAGGGCCATAGGAGAAAACTGCGAGAAGCCGCGCGGTTAGAAGATAAGCCGTGCGGATAAAAAGAAGAAGAACTGCGGCGGTCACGATGTTAGACACCAGCGGCCAGAGAAGCCACGACCAAGCCGCAGGTCCAAGACCGGGGAAGAGGTAGAATGGCTAGAAGATAGACCGCGCGAACAGACAAGGCGAGAAAAGCAGCAGGTCGCGACGAACAAGGAGATAGGTCGCTGCGACTGAAAGGCAGGAGACAGAGGACGCGCGGACAGGGCGCAAACAGCAAGAACAGGTCGCGAGAAGAGAGGGCAAGCCGCGCGGACAGGGCACACAGAATCAGGAGGAGAAGATCGAGTCCTCTGATACCATGTTGAAAGTAGCGAACAAACGACTAGAGCAGTGAATAAGCGACTAGAAAACAAGCCGGAACTTTGAATAATTGAAATTTTATTATCCAAAAAGATATCATTTACAAAGGTATGGCCTCCCTTTTATAGAATGGAGGAGAGAGAGAAGAATACAAACTAACAATGTGGGACTAAAGCTATACAACAGATCTGGGCGGCTAGAATAAGAGACCGGAACAGGCCGCGCGGTTAGACAATGTTCTAACCGCTCGGCAATACCAGAACCAAGAGAGAGATGCGGTAGGAGACCGCTAGACCGGCCGGTTTCCAAGTCGCCGGAGATAATCCGTCAGACCGCCGGATACCACACAACAACAGTCTGGAAATCAACCCGCCAACCTCAATCCGCCAGACCGCCCGGTTAACAACCCGCCATGCTCAAACCGGCAGACCGCCCGGTCTCATACTTTGACACTCGGCTTAGTGAATCATCTAGTTCACGATTTAAAATATAAATTATACGCTTGTAGAAAATACTTATTTAAATTGACTCTAATATCCTACATGAGTATAAATGTCCCCGAGGAACAACTCATACAATGCAAACCCTAGATTTATAAAAAGTATAAAAAAGTCTTTACGCTAAATAGAAAGTAGTGGCTTAGTTTTGAAAGAGATGACAAGTATGCTTTACTAATTGTAGGGTTTTATAGGTTAAAAATATCTAACATGCAATCATAGCAATAAATCATCCCAGAGATCAAGTAATGTAAACTAAACATAAGGAAACCACAACAGCTAGCAAGTGTCCAAAAAGGTCAACAAACCTGTGGGCGTCAACAACCTGACACGAACCCAAAGTATGAATATGTCTAAAACTGGGCAAAGAAAACTAAAACGACAAACTACCTCGCTACGGCCAGGGGGAAAACTACAGCCAAACTGCTGCTGCTAAGGCTCCAAAATCGGCTCCGCTACCTGCTAATGCTCCGAACCTAAGGCATTCCAAAGACAGAACACCTCAGCAAGAGGGTACAAATGGTGGCAGAAAAATAAACAAAATAAAACAAAGGTCAGACGCAGTACCAACCCAAGACCAATAGTACTGAAGTAAGGTGTCAAACAGGAAAAGAAAGAAATACCTACGTGAATCGTCACATACTCCCGCAAATACACTAGATTTCTCAAGGCAAAAAGGGAACAACAAAAGTAAAAAACATAAAGAAGAAATTTAACTAGCTTTACTAAGCACCTGTGGTCGACCCTACCTCAAAAACACGGGCGAGGTGGTCATTCAACTGGACACACCCCTCACGAATAATTTATCCGCTTAACTGCGAGGGAGTCTCATACTCTCCACCATACATCGCAGATGCCCAAAAAACCCGGTAGGCTTCCACAAGGTACCATAAAGGAGTCAGACCATGCGGAGGTGGTTTTATCCACTAACCCCCGCAAATTTTAGATACCCAAAGAAACCACAACACAAATATATCTCGAGATTTGGCTCGTCAGATTCTACTTGACACTTCTAGTTTCAAGATGTGGTTGATCAACCCCTATGAACGATTTACAATCCTAGACAAACTTGAATACGTTCAAAAATGATAGGTAAGACATTTAAAGCCATCATTAAAACACTTCAAGAACAATCAAATATATCATGACAAGATCAAGTTCACCATGACAAAATCATACAACATCGAGTGATCATATAAAAAGGTTAATCGTAGCAATAACTTGGAAGACAAAGTGCAGAAAATTTTAAAGAACATAAAAACTGAACCGTTACCATCAAATCGGAGAAGGAGAAATGAGGGGAAACCACCACTTGCCTTGGTTTTACCGGAAAAGTTCTCCGAATCGCTCCGCGTCGCAGATCGGGGAAAAAGAACACGGGAGGAGTTGCAATCTAAACAAAAATTGTCGAATAGGGGGTTAGGGACGAAAAACCCTAACGAGAAAACTCGAGGAAAGGGAAAAAATTTACCACGATAGCGTAGCTCTCGATGAGAGCTTTCCAGATCTACGCTCGGTTGAAGATTCCGAGCACCGGAGCTCCGTCGGCGGCCACCGGAAGGTTCACGAAATATTCTCTCTCTCGCTCACGCCGCTCTGGTTCGGGAGAAGGAATCGGAGAAGATGAAGTGTTTATTCTTTTCTAATAACCTAAGTATAAAAGTATATATATATAAGTACTTATAAAATATTCTGTCTAAATATAAAAAAAAACGGTATAAGTACGAGCAGTTCGCGGAAAACAAAATTAGAGGTCTAGTATGGCTTCGAATCGAAAAGTGACCAACATAAAAGTTGTAGATCTCGTCGATACGAACAAATTTCATGTTAGCCATTTTTCAATACAGTACCGTTATGACCCTCCAAAATGCGCCCGAACGCAACTGCAACGGACTACATGAGAACAAGCTTACGGGTACTCGAGAGCTAGAAACGACTACTCGAGTAGATAAAACAATTACTCGAGTAACATGATTAATTTAATCGAATAACAGAAAAAATTACTCGAGTAGAAGAGAGAATTACTCGAGTAACAGGATGATATACTCGAGTAGCAGAAAAGATTACTCGAGTAGAAGAAAGATTTACTCGAGTAACAGGATTGACATACTCGAGTAATAGAAAGATTACTCGAGTAAAAGAAAGATTTACTCGAGTAATAGGATTGATATACTCGAGTAACAGAAAGATTACTCGAGTAGAAGAAAGATTTACTCGAGTAACAGGATTGATATACTCGAGTAACAGAAAGATTACTCGAGTAGAATAAATAATTTACTCGAGTACTAAAGAAAATCACTCGAGTAAAAGAACCGGCACTCGAGTATAGCTTAGCATGAACAGTACCTACACGAGATGCAGGGAATCTCACTCAAGAATAAGGAAAGTAGAAAGACAATTTCTTTGCAAATATACCTTTTGATCAAACTATACGAATGAATAGTACTTCTCATAATAAAATAATCGTATTTTTACATATTGAATCAGGAAATACGAGTTCGAAACGGAGGCCCAAACGCGCGCCGAATTGAACGAAACTCACGCCGTAGGCGAGCACAGACGCTACGAACACAACGACGAAGTCAAAACCAAAATCAGACGAGCCAATCTCGAGATATATATTTTCAAAGTTTACGACAAACATAAATTCCACAAAACTTTGGAAAAACGCCGATGCCCAAATATCGCTCGGATCGCGACGAAACTTGACGAGTAAGCCAAAAATTACTCAACTTAAATTCCAAATGCAAAATTTTCCCATTACAACAAGAATTCGACCGACTTGACCGCATGGACGTGAAAATGCCTTTATGGCATTACGCCATCATCTTGACGTTAAAGGTAACGCCATGACGTCATAAATATGATGTTTCCATTTAAATAAAATCATCGAAAAAATCGGGGGCGTTACAATCAAAGAGGTTATCAGTCCAGAAGGGGACAATACATAGGTAATAAGAGAGAACACAGGATTCAATCAAGACAACAAAGGGAAAGACAAAGACATATGGACTCAACTCAAGGTCCTTTCCCTTATAAACTCAGAGAAACTGTTGATACAAGGACTTCTACTGCTTCAGAAACTATTAATAGATATGAACCTGCAATCCCTTTTGAAGATTCAGAGAATAATCCTTTATCATGGACTGCTAGAATGAAAGAACTTGCTGCCTTAGATCAGTTGAAGAAGGTTAGAGAGCAAGTAAAAGACACTTCCAACATCATTACCTTGTCAGAGCAAAGGAAGGTAGAACTGGAAAGTTATGCTTCAAGGAAGTTCTTTGACCCAGTTGATTACATGAAACTGAATCCTGAGGCTGTGGTTCCCAGGCCAAGATCTCAAACCTCCTTAGGTGTAGATGATGACAGAAGGTCAAAGAAAGAGGCTCTCAATCCCAACAGGGAAATCTTATTTAAGAAAGTAAGTGAAAAGAAGTGATCTCTGTAAGAAGACAATACATTCATTTTAAAACACTTGCTGATATTCTATCTGAATGCTCCTATACTGCATATTCTGCTCTGTTGCTTTAATATTTTTCTTCTATGTATTTGCTTTTGTATTTATTACTGAGCTCTGTAAATAGTAATCCTAACCCAAATAGGGGGAGATTGTTGGAACACCCTATTACTAATTTGGGCAAGGATCACTATGTTTGTAGGAAATCAGTTTGACCTAGATGTATAGTTAAAAAGGTCAAGTTAGAATGAGTCTAGGGCTTAGAACTTAGGTTTGAAGCTGCCCCCAGGACCATTCAATGATCAAGACTTAGAGCTGAGACAAAGACAATTTTCGCCGAGCTCAGGTCGACGAAACGTCGAACTCCGTTCGATGATCTCTGAGCTCAACTCTGCCAAGTCGTCGAACTCAGGTCAACGATCTTCGAGCTCAGATCGACGATCTATCCTCACTAATTCTTCAGGTCGCTAAGCTCAGTTCGACGATCGTAGAGCTCAGTTTGACGTTTTCTGTCTGATGTTCAATCCAATCTCTGAGCTCAGTTCAACGATCGTAGAGCTCAGATCGACGTTTTTCTGAGAGATCGATGACTTTAAGGATTCAAATTCAGTCGGCCTTTGGAATGTTTTTCAAATTCTCTCAGCATTTATTTCAAGAGATTTGTTAGCCGTTTTCATTTATTCTAGAGCAAGTTTCAAGGGATTTCTCAGAGAATGTTTATTGGACTTTCCTCCAGAAGACAAAATATTTATGGAAGACATTTATGACTGCTAACGGCTATCTTGGACAGACGATCATCAGAGAATAATATACACAATAGCAAATCAAGAGAAATATAACACTCAATACAGACATACACAGATAGTGAGATCTACTTAGAGAAAAATCAAGTGATCAATCCTGAAGAGTTAGATTGAAAATTAGCATACTGAAAAGTGTTCATAGCTTCAACATCAAAGACTCCAGACAACTCATATTTCAGCCTCTGTTGAAAGCATCTTCTGCTGGAGATCTGAAGTTTCTGAAGGCCTATCACCCTAGCAAAGCTCTCACTCCTGAACCATCTACATCTCAGGGGGAGCTTTAACAACACAATCAATCCACTAAGTCTTCTCTCAGTGATTGAGATAGAGAAGACAACTTCACCTCTTCCTATTTCTTTTCCTGTTGTAAAAGGGTTATCAAAACTCCCTTCAAAAGTTCTAAATCTGGTTCTGAGAGCCTTGTCAAAACTCAGTGGTGGCAAGACACCTTATCAAAAAATATAGATCTAGTTTTTGAGCACCTTATCAAAAGCTCATTGGTGCCAGGACACCTAATCAACTCATCCTGAGTGGATTCCTACCAAGGGTGGTAGAAGAGTGGATGTACCCAGGTTGATTGGGGAACCACTATAGCTTCTTGTGTTTGGTTTCTTGTGTGTATTCTTTGCTGTGTGCTGTGAATCTTTTGTTTTCTTTTTATTATTACTTCTGTTTTATTGCTGCATCACAATACACATACTATATTAACTTAACTCTTCCTCTGCAAAGTTTTATTTTGAAAAATTATTTTAACAAACTCTATTCACCCCCCCCCCCCTCTAGAGTCAGACTGATCTTTTCCTCCACTTTCAAGATCCCTCCTGAATTAGAAATACGAAGCCTTCCGGCAAGGACCAAAAGACACCATTGCATATACATTTGAGAATTTCTTCAAAATTGTTAACGGCCTAAGAGTGTATGGCCGGGTCTTCACTAATGGGGAGCTAAATGACAAGTTCTTGAGGTCACTCACAAAAGAATGAGACAACAAAGTTTGTGCAATCAGGGAATTTGGCAAGTTAGCTGAAACAGATCCTCAGAATATATTTGGCAAGTTAATGTCCAATGAACTGCAGATAAACTCCAGAAAGGCTGAAGAAGAGAAAAGTCGATTCTCTTCAAAGGAAAATTCTATTGCTTTAAAGGCAGACAGTTCAAAGAAGGGCAAATCTGCCTTACTAGCACCAGCTCCAGAAGAATGTGAAGAGGAATCATCTGAGCCAAGCACTTCAGGCTCAGAGCTATCTGAAGGAGAGTTCTCACTGCTCTCAAGACAGTTCAAGAAATTCTTGAACAAAAAGAAGCAATGGAGAGGCAAGGATCCCTCATACAAAAGATCACGACATGATGGTGATCGACGAAAGAAAGGCTCAAGTAGCCATGACATGTATAATTCTAAACCGAAATAACATATTTCGACTAATATAGTTTGTTGTTGTTGTAACAAGACAGGTCATGTCATTGCTGATTGCCCCCACAAGAAAAAGGAGGGTGGTAAGAGAGATGAAAAGAAGTCCTCATACAATAAAAAGAGGACAAAGAAGAGCCTGATAGCCAAGAAGGGCAAAACTCTCAGTGACTCTGACTCAACTGTGTTGAGTGAAGAAGAAGAAGTCTACTTTGGGCTTATGGCTCAGACAGATGATGAACAAGAGCCCCATGTCACTAGGAAGGTAAACTCTCACACTCCTCTTTCAAAATCTTATATCTCTGATCATGATCATGAGGACCGCTCTTCTGACGATGAGTCTGAACTCATGGCCCAGTATAAGGAGTTGATCAAGGCCTACAACAAATGTCGAAAGGTCGTGAAAACTCAGGCAAAAGAGATTAAGTCTCTAAAGGCCGTAGATAGCTCTCTGAGAGAGGAAGTCGTTAAGATGGACTCACTCAGAGAAGACTTAGATACTACAGTTGATGAGTTCAACAAGGCTATCAAGCACCTTGATCTGAGGGTTGAAATCATCAAGGGATTGGAAGAATTACTTGAAGCCGAAAAAAACTGTTGAAGGTTTCTCTAAGCCCAAGGTAGCTCTTCATCTTGTTGCTGAGTTCTCTGCTCAGGCCAAGGGTGCTGGGTTAGGCCATGTAGAAGCTCCTAGTAAATCTTATAGGAGGAATAAGGCTTAGGGAAAGAATAAGGCCGCCAAGAAGGCCTCGGACAAAGAAAAGGGGAAGGCCCCTCAAGATCAGACTGTCTTTAAGAAAGTTATCTTCCCAACTAATGAGCTTGATCTTGACTCATCCAATGGCCACTTGACTAGGCCTACTTATATAGAACAAAAGTCTCGTTACCAAGGATGGACTCGCCCCAAAAACTTTGGTGAGACTGTCTTTAAGGAACCATATGAAGAAGTCATTCTTCAGGGCTATGGTCCTTATGATCATGGTCATAACTTCAAGAAGGCACCAAAGGAAAAACCCATTGTAGAAAAGCCTACGAAGGAGAAGAAATCATGTTATTGCCATCATCATGAAGCCTCCTCCTCCAAAAATGCAACCCATGCCAGACCACTATCCTAAAAGGTTAAGCAAGAGTACTTAAGGCAAAGATATAATAGGTTTGACTGTTGGTGCTGTGGCAGAATTGGTCATTTTGCCATCGATTGTTGGTTTAATCCGAGAAATGTTGTAACTCCTCAGGTTAGCAACATGATAATAACCACTCATAATGCAAATCCTCATAGGGGGAGTGTTCTAACACGAGACTAAGGACCCAAATGTTTTTGGGTTCCTAAGCCAAACTGATTATGATTGCAGGTATGTCCAAAGGCCACCAAAACTCCAATCTGGTATTTGGACAGTGGATGCTCTCAGCACATGACCAAGACAAGAAGCCTACTTCAGAATTATTCTCAAGTGTTGAACAGACCAAAGGTTATCTTTGGAGGTTCAGACCGAGGAATAACTAAAGCTACGGTATGATCACTAACGATAGTGTATCCTTTTCAGATGTAACTTTTGTCGAGGGATTGGAACACAATCTCATAAGCATAAGCCAACTATACCACAAAGGATACATAGTTGAATTCCATGATGACAAGTGCTTGATAAAGTCTGTTGATAATAAGGAAACAATTCTATCAGGCACTCGAAGCAGGAATATTTTCTATTTAAATTTCATCTGTGTAGACTCTTCTACACCAGTGTGTCTTTTAGCTAAAGATAGTGCGTCTCTTGGTGACCAATGTCACAAGAGATTAACACATATTAATTTTAAAACTATTAATAAATTATTTTCTCTAAATTTAGTATGAGATGCCCCGAATGTCAAGTACGTCAAAGATAGACCTTGTCATGCATGTGTTAAAGGCAAGCAAATAAGGGCTACCTTTAAAAGCGTTATTGACAAGGATTCTAATAGATGTTTACATCTACTTTATATGGACTTGTTCGGTCCACTACAAGTTAGAAGTTTAGGAGGCAAGGATTATACATTGGTTATCGTTGATGACTACTCGCGCTTTGCGTGGGTGTTCTTTCTGAAACACAAGTCAAATACCTTCGATGTCTTTACAAATTTTGTTAGGCAGATCCAGAATGAATACAATTGCTCTGTAGTCAAGATCAGAACTGACAATTAAACTGAATTCAAGTCTGGGGCCATGACAGAATTTTGTGAAAGCCTAGGTATCTTTCATGAGTTTTCCTCTCCTCGTACTCCACAGCAAAATGGAGTAGCTGAGAGAAGGAACAGAACACTCATAGAGGCCTGCAGGACTATGTTGAGTGATGCTTCACTACCAGAGTACTTCTGGGCTGAAGCCGTCAACACTGCATGCCACGCGCAAAATCGAGCACTCAGAAATAAGAACCATGATAAGACACCTTACGAACTTCTAAAGGGAAGGAAAACGACTGTCTCATATTTTAGAATTTTTGGTTGTAAATGTTTCGTGCTTAACAATGGTAAGTATCACACTACCAAGTTTAGTGAAAAGAGTTTTGAAGGTATTTTTGTAGGGTATAGTAGCCATAGTAAGGCATATAGGATATTTAATAGAAAAACTCTTGGTGTAGAAGAATCAATAGATGTTGTATTTGATGAGACGAGTTTGCTGCAAAGCAACTCTTCTAGTGCGCTTATTGAAGATGCAGGTACAAAGTTGAAAGAAATTAGCTTGGATGAACCAAACAAAGACGAAGGTGAAAAATTCATCAAGATCAACACTCCAACCCCTATTGGAGAGGTAGATGATTAAGATGAAGAAGTAGTCTAAGTTGATGAAGTCACTCCAGTGGTTGAAGTTCCAGAAGCAAGGAATCTAGAGCTCAGACATCTGAAGGATCATCCAATGCACCAAATTATAGGAGATCCCTGGGATGGTGTCAAAACTCGTAGAGGTACAACTAACGAAAATTTATATTTAATTTTTCTCTCACAGGTTGAACCAAAGAAGTTCGAGAAAGCAAACTTGGATGCATCATGGAACTTGGCCATGGAAGAAGAACTTAACCAGTTCAAGCGCTGTAAAGTCTAGAAACTAGTTCCCAGACCCAAGGGTAAAAATGTAATCGGGACAAAGTGGGTCTATAGGAACAAGATGGACGAAGATGGAACAATCATAAAGAACAAAGACAGACTCATTGCCAAAGGATATCGTCAAGAAGAAGGAATCGACTTCGACCAGACATATGCTCTAGTGGCTAGGCTGAAGGCAATCAGGTTGTTCTTAGCGTATGCTACACTAAACGGATTCATTGTCTATCAAATGGACGTGAAGTCCGCCTTCCTTAATGGTGATATAAATGAAGAAGTGTAGCAAAGATGACAGAAAAATCACTTCCGGTACATGTCAATTCCTTGGAAGAAAACTTATTTCATGGAGCAGCAAAAAGCAAAACTTTGTCGCAATCTCAACGGCCGAGTTAGAATATATTTATGGAGGCAGTTGTTGTGCACAATTGCTTTGGATGAAGAATCTGCTGGAAGACTACAACATGAAGGTCAAAAACATTCCAATGTTTTGTGACTCCTCCAGCGCAATAGAAATTGCCAACAACCCAATCTCACACAGTCGGACAAAGCATATCGAGCTAAGATATCACTTCATCCGGGAGCACGTGTAGCAAGGGTATGTTGATCTACAATATGTTCCAATAGATAGATAAGTTGCAGATATTTTTACAATGCCGTTGGACGAGGCTAAGTTCAACTTCTTCAAAACTGAACTTGGCATGCTCAATAAGGAAGTATAGACAAGGTGGAATAATTTCAAGGCTCAAAAATCAAGGACAAGTCAAAAAGGTTAGAAATTTCTCTAAGTGGACTTCATTTCTTGGGACATAGAATGACTTCTCGAGAAGTAACTTCTAATTACTCGGTTACTTTCCTTCTTCTCGAGAAACAAAAAAATCTCACTCGAGTACTATTACTAGAGTAGTAGCCTTCTTCTCGAGAAGTAAATAACTCACTCTATAAATATAATCTGACTTCTCGAGAACTAGTCATTCATCTCTCGAGAACTATGTCTCCACTCGAGAAATGACTCTTTGCTTTTCGAAATTTTTCGAATTCTTCTGTTTCGCTCTAAGCATGATATCTGCCCTAATCTAAGGCTTAATTTAGACCTAATCATCATTACTAGACTTATATAAATAGAGAATTTAGATTTCATTAATTATACACGATTTCAAAATCCATTTCTCGAGAAAACATTTCGTATTCCGCCGCTGAACCAGAGATTTCGCCGTCATCATCTCCCCCCTTCCGCTCACCCATTTTCTGAAGAATCCATGGCGCCGCAATCCAAGATCGGTGTTGGAAGTGAGCTAGTTGTTTCTGGGATCGCAGAACTGTCAGACGACTTCAAAAATCTGCTGCTACTTCTGGTAGCGCAGGTTTGTTGTTTGTTCTTCAAGAACCTTGCAGAATACTGTTTCCAGAAGTTGAAGAATTTTTCAAGAACCTTAAAGTAAAGAGAAATGGGAAAGTCCTGAAATCCAAGGTTAAAGGTATTAAGATCAAGTTGAATAAGACCATTGTATCTCAACTGTTAAGAATGCCAGTTGTAGATAAAGAAGATGATCTTACTAAGGAAGATAATGAAAGAGAGGGGATAAGATACTTATTACTTAAGAGGGGGGGGGGGGTTAATAGAGTATTCAAAAACTTAGAGACTCTAAACACTTCTCTTGAGCAAATTGCGGAATTGAAATATAACAGCTTTAAAACTAAAGCCTATCAAAGTGTAGTGAATAGAAAACAAGCTAACTGAAGTTTCAGTTAAGCTTTATACCTAACACAGTAACTAGCAACCTAGTTATATCTATCACAGCCATAGATCAATAATTAAAGTAAATAACCAGACAACACAATAACTTTATAGTGGTTCCCTAATTGGGTAAATCCACTCTTCTACTACCCTGGTAGGAATCCACTATAGGTTTTTGATCAGGTGCCCTGCCACCACAAGATCTGCTTCAGGTAGATCTATAAACCCTTCAGGCTTTTGATCAGGTGCCTAAGAACCAAACACATAGGTTTTTGATCAGGTGCCCTGCCACCAAAGGTTCACTTTTGAAGGGAGTAATAACCCTTTTACAGGAGGTTAAGGAAAAGAATGAAGGTGTCTTCTCTGTGTTCAGAGAGGCTAGTGGATTACTCTGAGAAAATCAAAGCTCCCCCTGGCTTAGAGAATATCAAGGACGAAGCTTTGATTCAGGGTGTAGGAACTCCAAATTGCTTTGAGGACTTTTTCTGATGCAGCTTTGAAGAAGATTAAAGATGTTGATGGTTGTTCTTCTTCAGCAGCTTTGCAATATGGGAGGAGAGTTCTTCATGAAAGCTTGAGCACTGAGTGTTGATTTTCCTGAAGACAGGATGAACTCAGGAAGCAGCAGAAGAACAAATTCTTTTTCTTGAGCGCTCTTGTTCTCTCACAGTTGTTGCTTCTCTTTTGTTTCTGTGTCTGTCTATTTGTCTTCAGCCGACTGCCTTGATAATATAGAAACTTCTCTGTCATTCCCAAAAAGGAATTAAGGATATTAAAATATCCTATCAAATAGACTTTATAAATTGGACAGGAAGCAAGGCATAACGGCTATATTACAGCTGTTAGAAAGACACGATTTTCTCTAATAAAACAAGAAACTTTATTCTATCAAAATCTTTCAATTAATGCACAAGGGATATTGCAAATAAGCAAAGAATATAGGCATTAAATTAAGCAGAATATCTGAATAGCATATGTCTTAGACATGAGGAAATAAGTCAATAATTCAAATGAAAAAAATACAGATAATAGCAGACAGAAAACGTCGACCATAGAACAAAGATCGTCGATCTGAACAAGCACATCGTCAACCTGAAGAAAAACTATCTCCACAGAAATCTTCGACCAGGGCAACAAGATCGTCGATCTGAGCAAGCAGATCGTCGATCTCACTTCAGAGTTCATATGACTCTGAGATCATCGATCATCAATCGAAGATCGTCGAGCAAAGTTCGACTATCGTCGAACACAAAACTACTAAACCAAATTCCTCATATCAAACCTTTCTAAACTAGCCTAGCCTGGGGGTAGACTATCATTTAGTCTAACAATTGACCATAGATAAATCTTGGGTCAATATAGCCTAAAAGAGATGACATAGCCCAAATTAAAACTAGGGATCCAACAATCTCCCCCTATTTCGGTGATGTCACTCAAACAGAATAAATCTAATATAAGCATATAAAAGAACTAATTAGCAACAAATAAATCATCAAACAGATTTAAATGAAACAGATAAGCAACACAGGAGTCACAATTGTTTATCAGCAGAGTCTAAAGGAAGAATAGATGTAGCAGGAGAGAAAATGATTTTCCTATTTGGATCATAAGCATCTTTATTTGACAGCTTCAAGTCCTACTCTCCAATGATCTTTTTCTCTCCAGCTTTGGGTAGAAAAGTTTCAGGATGTTTCTCCATATATTTGGAAGCATCAAAAACCTTTGAACTGACTTGAAATCTGTCCAGTTCTTTCTTTCTGTACTTAGACATGGTAGAGAATCCCGAGATATCTTTTCCTTCTTCTTTGGCTTTCTTGATTTGTGCAGTTCAAACCAATTCTAACAGTCTAGCCATTTTATAGTTAGGATCAAGTTCTTGACTTTCATAGACATTCTCATCAGAAGGGTCCAATGGATTTATAGTCTTGAATTTTACTGATTGATTTAAGAAACTCTTAGTTTGCACTTTAACTGGCCTTACATTTATATCTGCTGGCTCTTGAATTATGAGACTGGATGGAGGAGCAAATTCAGCATACTTTTTGCTTGAACTATCAGAATATATGACTCTTTTTCCTTTGAAATTTGCTGGTTTAGCTTGAGATGGAATTATCTTTGAAGGTTATCTAGAGGCTGGAGGAGGAGAGAAGGTGGGTTTTTGATATACAGCTTCTTAAACTTGCTCTCTTTGAATGGTTCACCTTTTAGAATGACTCTGATCACTGGAACTGCTTGGAGGGGGCTTCCTTCCCTTTCTCGGATAGGTATAGGGCTGATTTTTCCTGGCTGAAGGAGCAGAAGGTATAGGAGCAATATTTACTAAGGCACCAGCAGAGGGAGGAGGAGGAGGAGGAGGACCTCTGTGAATTCCCTTGGGAGGAGGAGAGTACTTCCTGCTCTTCTTCCTTGCTTTCTATTCATTCTTAGAGTACCACATCCAAGCCTCAAAGTTCTTAGCTTTAGGATCAATTCCTTTCAAAATATAATAAGGAATGTCATTATCTGGATTAGAAGGAGCTGGGGCTGTGGCTTTTCTTTTCTTTTAAACAGACCTTTTCTTTTACTTTTTACCATCAGAATCATCAGAGTCTTCATCTTCATCCTCAGAATGTGAGGGTAGAGGTTCTGCATACATATCATCAATTTCCTTAAACATAGCCTCCTCTTTCTCTTTAGCTTGCAAAAGAGCTTTTTCTTTTTCTTCTTCTAGAATGTCTTGGGCCAGGAGAGAGTCCAAATATGGACCTTGAGTTTCATCCCAAAGAGTAGATGGTGCTGACTCAGCTTCTGGAACTACAACTGGCATACTTTTTGCTGAAATCTCAACTGAATTCCATTTATCTTCTAAGAAAGAGGTAATGATTCCTTCTAGATGTCTAGCAATTATGGGAGTAGAAGTCTCCTCAAGACAGAATTTGAGGGCAAAGGTTGCTTCAGCTATTGCTTCAGAAATGACAAAGCTATCCAAAAGCTGAAGGCACATTGGTCTCTGGTAGCACACAATGGCCTAGAGAGGGTCAAAATTTGAAGGAGAGGAGATAGGATTATAAAGCTCTTCACAGAATGACTCATCATCTGAGTCAAGGAATGCATCTAGTTCCTCTTCCAAGACAACTGGAGCACCTGAATCTTCAATAATCTTCTGAACAGAGTCTGGAACAACTGTATCTGAAACTGAAACAACTTGCTCTAGAGCTGAAACTGAAAATCTTTCTAACTCTGGAAATCTTTCTAACTCCAAAGCAAGGCCTGAATCATCTTCATCAAGCATCTCCCCCTACCTGGGTTTAGTGAGAACTAAACCCAGGCCCCTAGATGAAGAAGGGACTGTGGGGTTGGAAATGGAGGCAGCAAGAGAAGAGATAGATTGAGAAAGAGGGGCAATGGCCTCAGCTATCATGGATTTGATGGAAGGGGTTATGAGGTCTAGGACAGATGCAATGAATTCTGGTGTTATTTGAAAAGATGGAGGAATGGTAGAAGGGGCATCATCAAAATTGATGGTTTTCTGAGGAGCTTCATCAAGTGGGGAATTATGATGAGATGGATGATCATGATGGGTGATAGATGATTTGATATAGCTGGGGAGTGAGATGGAGAAAGGAAATTTAACAGAGAATCTATGTTGAGATTGGGTATCTCAGCTAGATGAGTTAGAGCTAGAGAAGCAGGTTGTTATAGAGGGTTCACAGGAGAAGAGGGAATGTCAATGGAAGTGGATGGCAGGGAGGAGGCAGCAGGGATTTCTTCATTAGGGTGGGAAGTGGCTTCAGAAGCCCTTGTGCTCTCAGATGTTATAGGAGCAGACTTTGCCTTGGAGGGTTTCTGAATGACCCTTTTCCACTTAGCAAACAGGGATGAATCAATCCTTTTGCTGGCATTGATCGCTGTAGGAGCAGAGCCTAACAGCTGGGAAGCTTTCTTAGAGAGAAAGAACCCGATCAGCCTTCCTTGCGTTACTTCTTTCTTGTTGTTTTTCTTCCTGATCAAATCAAACAACAGACCAACCCAATTGATTGCTCTCTTATTCACAATGGCCTACATTAAGGAAAACTATTACCGGTTGATGTTTTCATGAGCTGAGTGCTTTCCAAGCAGCACTTTTCCGACCAGATCCGCCAAAAACTTGAAGCCAACAGATCGGTTTACCTTCAGGTGCTTGGATGGGATGCCTTCTGCATGACCCATTTCCAACAGCATCCTTCCATATTAAGCAGAATCTTGCTCGAATTTATCAGAGCCATTCTTTAATTCAAAAATTTCAGTTAGAATATCGGGAGAGAGAATTACCTTCACGCCGCTTATTGAGCCTTTCATCTCTTTGTCGTCAGAAGACGATGTATACACCCATTCCTTGATTTCTGCAAGGTGCAGTTTGATCATTGTAGTCAAAAGATTTTTGAGTCCTTGTTCATCGCACAACTGCAACATTTCTTTGAAAACTGGTTCACTGTCACTGAAAGAATCGAAGTCAACACTGAAGCCTGCGTTAAACTTCATCACGGACAATGTTGCTGAAGAAATCGCCATGGATTTGATGAGAGAGATCGCAAGAAGAGTGGGAGAAAGCACGGGAAGAAAGCTCTAAATAGTTCTGAAAGCAGAAATGAAACGACGAGCTCCGTCGATGATCTTCAGACCTAAATAGACGATCGTTTAGAAATAAACAAAAGTCGTCGATCTCTGAATGAAGATCAAGAGAATCGGTCGTCAATCGTCGGTCGACGATCGATTTCCAAAGCAGAGTCGTCAATCGTCGATCGACGATTTCTTTCTCTAAAGGCAAAGAACTGTCGTAGACCAAGGGACGACGAAAAGGCTCAACCTGTTTGACGATCTTCGAACACTGTTCGATGATCTTCGAACACCGTTCAACGATCTCAGAACAGATTTCAACTTAGCAGATTTTTCACTTATTCTGATCCATTCATCATGCCTAGTTGATTCAAAAATAATAGATGTTTCTGTTCATCTAAAGGCTTTGTGAAAATATCACTTCTCTGAAGATCTGTGGGTATAAACTCAAGATTTATTTTATTCTTGTCAACACAGTCTCTAAGAAAATGGTGTCTAATGTCAATGTGCTTAGTTCTAGAATGGTGCATAGGATTTTGTGCTATAGAAATAGCACTGGTACTGTCACACATAATTTTGGTGTTTTTATGTGTGTACCCATAATCCAAGAGTTGATTTTGAATCCACAGAATCTGTGAACAGCAACTAGCAGCTGCTATATATTCAGCCTCTGCAGTTGAAGTTGAAACAGAAGTCTGCTTTTTGCAAAACCATGAGACTAATCTCTCACCTAGGAACTGACAAGTCCCTGAGGTGCTCTTCCTCTCAACTCTACATCCAGCATATTCAGCATCTGAGTATCCAATCAACTCAAATTCTAATTCAGCTGGGTACTAAAGTCCAAAATTAGGACATCCCTTCAAGTATCTTAAGATTCTCTTTAGAAGAGTTAAATGATATTCCTTGGGGTTTACCTGAAATCTAGCACAGAGGCATGTGGCAAAAATTATATCAGGTCTACTTGTAGTTAGATATAATAGGGAACCAACAATGGCCCTATAATTTTTCTGATCAATAGGCTTGCCCTTATCATCAGAATCAATAACTACATTAGTAGCCATAGGAGTGTGCATTACTGAAGCATCTGCCATCCCAAACTTCTTTACCAATTCCTTGACATATTTAGATTGGGAGATGAAGATGCCATCAGCATCTTGTTTCACTTGAAGACCAAGGAAATAAGATAGCTCACCCATACAACTCATCTCAAACTTAGAATGCATCAGGTCTGAGAACCTTTTGCATAGTTTGGGATCAGTGGAACCAAATATAATATCGTCCACATAGATTTGAACTAACAGAATTTTGTCCTTATGGTGCTTAACGAAAAGGGTTCTATCAACTATGCTTCTTACAAACTTGTGTTCTAAAAAGAAACTAGCTAGAGTCTCATACAATGCTCTTGGAGCCTGTTTAAGTCCATAAAGATCTTTTTCCAACTTAAAAACATGTGAGGGATAAGTTGAAGAAATGAAACCAGGGGGTTGTTCAACAAATACGTCTTCCTTTAGCTCACCATTTAGGAATGCACTCTTTACATCCATCTGGAACACCTTAAACTTCATGTAGACTGCATATGTTAGAAAAATCCGTATTGCCTCTAGCCTTGCAACAGGAGCAAAAGTCTGATCATAGTCTATTCCTTCTTCCTGTCTGTAGCCTTGTGCTACAAGCCTTGCTTTATTCCTTATGATAGTTCCTTGTGCATGCAATTTATTTCTAAACACCCATTTGGTGCCAATAATCAGCTGACCTTTTGGTCTAGGGACCAACTTCCAAACTTTGCATTTTTCAAACTGGTTTAGCTCTTCTTGCAGTGCAATGATCTAGTGGGGATCTTGCTCAGCATCTTTTATGGTTAAGGGCTCAACCTGTGAATGAAAATAAGCAAGTATCACATCTTGACTTAGTTGATGTCTAGTTTACACACCAGTTGAAATGTCTCCAATCACTTGAGATGTAGGATGATCTCTAAGTATGACATAATCAGTTGGTGGTATGTGATCTTCAACAACAATTGGGATCAATTCCTCTGGTGGAATTAGATTGACTGTTGGTACAGCTGCAATCACTTCTACCTGATCTTCATCACTATCTGAATCAATTATCTGAGGAGCTGGTTGAGTTCCCTGAGAGAGTTTTAGCTCATCCAAATTCTTGCATAATTCAGGTACCTGCAAAGAACTATTGGAGGAAGTTTCCTTCTCTCTGTAAAACATTTTGGATTCATCAAAGGATACATATACTGATTCTTCAATTTTCAAGGTGAATTTACTAAATACCCTATAAGCTTTGCTTACTTGGGAATATCCTAGAAAGATTCCCATTGAAGCCTTTGCTTCAAACTTCCTAATTTAATCTTTGTTATTATTGTGAATGAAAACTACACATCCAAAAACTCTAAAATAATCTATTTTAGGTTTCTTTTCTTTAAGCAATTCATAGGGAGTCTTCCCCTTAAGTTTATGTATCAGACTCCTATTCAGTACATAGTTAGCTGTGCTAACTGCTTCTGTCCAAAAGGATAGAGACATATTAGCATCTGCTAACAGTGTTCCTGTAGCTTTAATCAGGGTTCTATTTTTCCTTTCAACTATCCCATTTTGTTGAGGAGTTCTAGGAGCAGAGAAGCTATGTCTGATACCTTCTTTCTCATAGAATTCTTGCATAAGAAGAGAGTCAAACTCAGTAACCTGATCACTTCTGATCAAGGCAACTTGAGTAGAGTACTCAGTCTGTATACAAAGTAGAAAATCTATAAGAACTTTAAATTTATCAGATTTAGTTCTCAAGAAGAACACCCAAGTGAATCTAGAGTAATCATCTACAATAACTAGAGTATAGAATTTCCCTCCTTGACTCTGTACAACTATTGGACCAAAAAGATCCAAGTGCAATAGGTACAGGATTCTAGGTGAGTCACTTTTATTTATAGCTTTGAAACTATTCTTTGTTTGCTTGCCTAGCTGGAAAGCCTTGCATAGGCCTTCCTTCTTGTAGGGGCAAGAGGGCAAACCTCTTACAAAGTTATATTTAGATAACCTAGATATATTTTTAAGGTTCACATGACTAAGCCTCTTATGCCACAAAGTATTATTGTTACTCACTTCATTAAATAAGCAGATTTTAGAAGAATTGGAATTAAAATCTACAAGATAGATATTTCCTTGTCTAATACCTACTAACACAATTTTATTATTTAAAGTAATATTGCACAAAGTATTAAAAAACCAAACCTAGTAGCCAGTATCACAAAGCTAACTTACATAAATGAGATTGTGCTTCAGTCCTATGATATAAGCTACCTTTTTGAAAGTCACTGACCCTAAGGTGAACTTGCCATATCCATCAGTCTGACCACAGCTGGAATCACCAAAGACCACTTTTGGTCCCAACTTGGCTTTGAAGCTTGAAAGATTATCTTTGTTTCCAGTCATATGCTTGGAGCATCAACGATTTTTGTATTTCTATGAACTTCTGTTTCCTTTTGTCTCTCTTGATTTTATTTAAGGTTTTCTTAGCCTTTTGAATAACCTCAGTGTTGTTTATTCCCTTTTCAGAAACGAACTTTACTGGAGTGGATAGATTGTATTCAAGGAGCAATGGGGGTTCACTAGGTGAGGCACCTAAGCCTAACTTATTGTTGCCTGTCCTAGTGTTGGCTGTGCTTATAATTTCTAGCAACTTAAGGCTTCTGCCATTAAGTGAATCTTCTAACCTTTTAGCTTTAGCTAGTTCTAATTTAAGAAACTTAATTTCTTCAGTTGATCTAGTGAGTTCAGCTTTCAAATTAGTGTTTTCAATAGATATAGATTTGGATCCAACTAGTTTATCTCTAAGCAATTTAATCTCCTTTTCTGAGCTAAGTAAATCTAGGCAAAGGGTTTTAAATTCATGTTTAAATTCATCAGATGTAAAATCATAAGATGCAATTACCTGATCTTCATCAGACAATTCATCTTTTACATCTTCAGTCATCTCTGTAGCTGAGTTACTGTTGCAGGAATCAATTGCCATAAGGCAAATCTCTTTGGCTTTCTTCTCTTCTTCATCATCTTCACTTGAGCTGGAAGAAGATGAGTCTTCCTCAGTATCACTCCAGGTCTTTGCAACAAGACCTTTCTCTTTCTTCTTGTACTTGTGAGAAGATGTTCTGGAGTGGTGCTTCTCATGTTCCTTTTCTTTTCTCCTTTCTTTATGCTTTGTCTCTAGACACTCAGGGAGAATGTGTCCGGGCTTCCTGCATCCATAACAAACAATTTCTTTAGAAGGAGTTTTATCATATCTTGCTTGTCATCATACTTTGATGACTTTCTTCTGTTGTCTTTTCTGCCCATCTTGTAGAACCTCTTGGCAAAGAGTGCCATTAGTTCTTCATTTGATTGAGTCACCTTGGACTCATCATCAGCCTTAAGAGCAAGGGTTTGCTCTTTCCTTGTTGGAGTAAGTGCTTTAGCTTCAGCTTCAGCTTCCCTGATCTTCAGTACTTGCTCAAATGATTTGAGCTTGCCAAGGAGAGTTTAGTTGAGATCTCTGTTGTACTTCTGGACTCCTTGATTGGCCAGATTCTGAGATCGCATGTGCTGGGAAAGCACATCAGTATTTTGTCATTGACTTCTGTCAATGTGATCTCCTTGTCAAGTGTCCTCAACTCATTGATGATGGAGTTGAGCCTTGTGTACATGGCTTCTACAGTCTCAGCTTCTTTTTTCTTAAAGTTCTCATATTGGGATATGAGGTTGGACCTTCTGTCCTTCCTCTCATCAGCTGAACCAGCTATAATCTGATTCAGTGAGTCCCACATGGCTTTTGCTGAGGTGCAATCAACCACTTTCTGGAATGTCTCATCAGACATGGTCTGAGCCAGAATGTTCATAGCTTTGGCATCAGCTATTTTGTTCTTCTTGTAAGTTTCATTGTAGTCTGGAGGTGGTACTGCACTGAGATTTGCAGATGTTCTAGCAGCAGTAGGTGGTGTTGGTGGCCCTGTTAAGATAGAGGAAAAAAATGTCTTCATCAATAGAGTTCATGTAAAGTCTGATTCTTGCCTTCCAGATGCCAAACTTGGCTAAGTTGCATACTGGAGGTCTGGTGCTAGAATAATCTTTGTACTGGGCCATGAAACTAATGTGAGTGAAAATGGTATCAAAGTATCTTATCAAAAGATCTTATTATTCTGGTGTTAGCCTGTTCAACCAATCAATCTGATAAGGATTTAGTAGTTGAATAACCAACCTCCCTCTAATACCAATTGAAAGAGATGGGATAAGATACTTATTACTTTAGAGGGTGGGTTAATAGAGTATTCAAAAGCTTAGAGACTCTAAACACTTCTCTTGAGCAAATTGCGGAATTGAAATATAACAGCTTTAAACCTAAAGCCTATCAGAGTGTAGTGAATAGAAAACAAGATAACTGAAGTTTCAGTTAAGCTTTATACCTAACACAACAACTAGCAACCTAGTTATATCTATCACAACCACAGATCAATGATTAAAGTAAACAACCAGACAACACAAGAAGTTTATAGTGGTTCCCTAATTGGGTACATCAACTCTTCTACCACCCTGGTAAGAATCCACTACAGGTTTTTGATCAGGTGCCCTGCCACCACAAGATCTGCTTCAAGTAGATCTAGAAACCCTTCAGGCTTTTGATCAGGTGCCTAAGAACCAAATACATAGGTTTTTGATCAGGTGCCCTGCCACCAAAGGTTCACTTTTGAAGGGAGTAATAACCCTTTTACAGGAGGTTAAGGAAAAGAATGAAGGTGTCTTCTCTGTGTTCCGAGAAGCTAGTGGATTGCTCCGAGAAAATCAAAGCTCCTCCTAGCTTAGAGAATATCCAGGAAGAAGCTTTGCTTCAGGGTATAGGAACTCCAGATTGCTTTGAGGCCTTTTTCTGATGCAGCTTTGAAGAAGATTCAAGATGTTGATGGTTTTTCTTCTTCAGCAGCTTTGCAATCTGGGAGGAGAGTTCTTCTTAAGAGCTTGAGCACTGAGTGTTGATTTCCCTGAAGACAGGATGAACTCAGGAAGCAGCAGAAGAACAAATTCTTTTTCTTTAGCGCTCTTATTCTCTCACAGTTGTTGCTTCTCTTTTGTTTCTGTGTCTGTCTGTTTGTCTTCAGCCGACTGCCTTGATAATATAGAAACATCTCTTCTTTGAATATTATCTCGAGCCCTGCACTAAAAGATGTTTCCAAATAATACAATAAAATAAATAAAGAAACTGCGCCAGAAATCTTCTCTGTCATTCCCAAAAAGGAATTAAGGATATTAAAATATCCTATCAAATAGACTTTATGAATTGGCACAGGAAACAAGGCATAACGGCTATATTACAGCTGTTAGAAAGACACGATTTCCTCTAATAAAACAAACAACTTTATTCTGTCAAAATCTTTCAATTAATGTACAAGGGATATTGCAAATAAGTAAAGAAATATAGGCATTAAATTAAGCAGAATATCTAAATAACATATGTCTTTGACATGAGGAAATAAGTCAATAATTCAAATGAAAAGAATACAGATAATAGCAGGCAGAAAAAGTCGATTAGAGAACGAAGATCGTCGATCTGAACAAGTAGATCGTCGACCTGAAGAAAAACTATCTCCACAGAAATCATCGACCAGGGCAACATGATCGTCAACTTGAGCAAGCAGATCGTCGATCTCACTTTAGAGTTCATATGACTCTGAGATCGTTGATCATCAATTGAAGATCGTCGAGCGAAGTTCGACTATCGTCGAACACAAAACTACTAAACCAAATTCCTCATATCAAACCTTTCTAAACTAGCCTTGCCTAAGGGTAGACTATCATTTAGTCTAACCATTGACCATAGATAAATCTTGGGTCAATATAGCCTAAAAGAGATGACATAGCCCAAATCAAAACTAGGGATCCAACGGATAATGAGAGGTCATGCTATTTTTGTGGAATATCCTCTGATGCTTCTTCTGTTAGAAGGCCAGACCTAAATGTAAAGAGCAAACTGTTGGTAGATATCTTTGGAAAGATTCTCTGGTTCAAGACAGGTTCAATAGGATTTATTTCTAATGATCTATTTACAGTTCTCACAGCAATAGTCTGCAGGAAGAGATTTCAATTTGGAATGATGCTACTTGATAAAATAAGGGAGAGCATTAAGGCTCCAAATTTTGCAAGGATAATATCTCTAATGCTTCATGAGATAAATCCTTAAGTTTTTGATAATTCAAAGGGTACTCCCATTCATAATATGAAGAAAGTTTCCATATCCTCCATTCAAAGATGGGAAGTCAAGTTAAAGAATCCAACACAAGCTGTAAAAGTTTTAGAAGCCCCTGCCTTAGAGGATAGGACCCTATCTCCCTCTCATCCTGAAATTGTTGACATAGCTAGTGTAGCAATAGAGGGTGAGACTGTCTCCTCTTTTCCTGATGTCATAAATCACTCCTCTTCTCAAGTCAGATCTCCTCTTCCAGCAACTTCAACAGAATTGCATTCAGATGAACAAGCTCAGGATACCATCTTATCTTGAGCAGAAGACATAGATAGGATGATAAAAGAACTTACTGATAAAGAGCTACCTCAAGTACAAACTCTAGATAAAGCTCCATCATCTGCTCCATATCCCTCCTTAACGCCAGCAAAGCAACCCACTCCTATGCATACACCATCTCCAGCCCCTGCTGCATCACCTGTTCAGTCACCCAAGTCACCTCCTGCTGACTCTCAAGCTGCTGAACAAGAAAAGCAAGACACTATCCTCCTCTCTGATGATGAAAAAGGTTCTCCAGAACAAGTTGAACCAGCCTTGAGGAATTTAAACTTCTCTCTTCCTGTCTTTACTGATGATGAAGAAGAAATTGTTCTTGCTCACACCAAAAGAGCTTAAAGCTCTGTAGTTATTGAAGATGTTTTTCCTTAGGCAGCTCCTCCTCCTCCAGCTTTTGTTTCTCCTACTGCTACTGATACTGCTTCTGATTCTACCAGTTCTTCTGAGATTTTAAGTAAAATTGAACAGATGTTCGCTGACCAAAGAAAGCACTTTGATGATTCCTTGAAATCTGTGCAAAATCTAGTTACTACTCTTGAAAAAGAAATGAGCAGAGGATTTGCAGAAATTCAACATAACACAGATCAACTAAAACATCTCTTTCAGATTGGTGGAAAAGCCTTAGACTACACTATTATAAGTGTTGGTGAAGTCATGAATCAATCCATAACCCTGGCAAGCTATCAGATTTTCCTTGAGAATAAAGCATAAGAAAATGTTATAAAAGTATGTGAGGAAGTTGGCACTTTCAAAGATGACACCATAAACACTCTATGTGTAGAAATTAGAAAGGGGGAGACCCTTGTAAAAGAACATGTAGCCAAACTTGTAGAAGTTTTCACTAAAAGTGCTAATGCTCTTTGGATTGAAAAGTTAACAGAACTCAACAAGGATGTGCTTGCTCAAATCAAATCTCTAAAGTTTCATACATATGATACAACAGTTTGGATACACAGTCAGATCTTTTCAGACTTTCAAGCAGATCCAAATATTATTCCTCATAATCTCAATCCACTTGCTGAAAGTCAGTTTGCTCAGATGCTTGCTCCTGCTCCTATTCCTACCTTCTCTCCTAAACCTTCTGATTAAACCATTCCTCCATAGTCTTACACTCAAGTATGAGATGACATTATTCCTTAGGACCTACCTGAAGTCCACATTCCAAAGAAAAGGTAATATGGTGAAGGCCCCTCTGCCTCTAAATCAGTTCCCAATCCTGAGACAGAGAAGAGGAAAGCTCAAGAGTATGCTGAAGTCTGGAGCCCTACTTCCAAGACCCTGATTCTAGATACTCTGAAGCTTGAAATGGACTATAATGAAAGTAGAGATCTACATTACAGTTTTACTGAATGGGAAATGTATGAAAAGTCTCTCATGAAGAGAAGGATATATGATAGAGAGTATGGCAGAAATAATCCAAATGAACCTCCAAAACCTCCAAAGTACTATCCTAAGCCATTCAGTTATCTAAGGAGGCAACATGAAAAGTATGACAAGCAACATCCACAGCAATAGAGCAAGAACAGAACTTTTGATTTTTGAGATAATGTATTGAATGAATGTAGACCTGAAATCTAAAACTATTCTAATTATATAAACTCTAGTTTTGTTTATTATGTGTTTTTCTTTAGTTCTTGCATCTTATTCTATTCTTAACTTTTCATCTCCAGTTCTTTTTATTATAATATAATTCACCTTAGTGTAGAGGGTTCTGACTTCTTATAACACCCCAAAACTTGGAAGGGGAATCAACGACGTCGTTTTATCCAAGTTTGAGTTTTGGAGCAGGCGACACGGCCGTGTCAAGGGCGTGACACGGGCGTGTCAGGGCGTGGTCGACCGCGGAGCCGTGGTCGACGTTTTGAGGGTCGGCGTTCGTCGAGGTCAGGAACACGGCCTGGGACACGGGCGTGTCCCTGTCCGTGTCCTTCTCGGGCTGTTTGCAGGATTTATTCTGCTAGGCGTGACACGGGTCACGACATGGCCGTGTCGGGTCTGACACCGGCGTGTCGAAGGCCGTATCTTTGGCCGTGTCCTTTTCTGACTGGAAAAATGGGTCGGTGGGGGGCGTGACATGGGTCTCGACACGGGCATGTCAAAGGCAACACGGGCGTGTCGTAGGCTGTGTCAAAGGCCGTGTGCTGGTTTTCGAATCGGTCAAGACGGAGAATGGGTAACACGGCCTGGCACACGGCCATGTTGTAACCCGTGTTCGGCCCAGATTTTCTATTTTGGGTTCCGATCGTGGCCGTTCGTTCTTTTCTTTGGAAGATCCAACGGTGGGGAGCCTCCCTGGGTGGTTTAAGGCTGGGAATAGGGTTTCAAACCCTTATTTTCCATTTGGCTTTATCTCTCTTGATTCTAGAGAGAAGGGAGAGCAAGGAGGAGGAAGGAGGCCAAGATCCGGCTGCCGACGAAGCTTCGGAGGTCCGTTTCGCGAGCGGAGTTCAGATCCGCGAAGGTGGGAGCGTTGCGGTGGTTTTCAACCGAGCAAATCTTCTCCATGGCTAGGAAGAGGGGACGGAAGGTAACGACACTTCTCCTCTCGGTTTTTAGGATTTAGGATGCATGAATAGCATCCCCTTCCTTTCGTATTTTTAGCACCGAATTTCTCAAATGAGAGGGATTCGTGTAGCCTAGGTTCAAGAGAAATCTCCGGGTTGAGTATGTTCATCCCGACATGCTTTGCATTAGATATCTGCTCCGTTAGTGGATTAGGCATTGTGGGTGAAGCCGTGGTCACGACCGTTAGTCCGACCCGGTGATGTTGCATAGCGAGCTTCGGGGATTCGATAGAAATCCGTAGCGGCAATACGCCGTTGTATGTATGTGTTTTCCCCCTTATATTTGAGTGAGTACTCGTAGTCGGAACCGGACGAGGTTAGCTCTGCTTTGTGCGGTAGATGGTTTCCTTGGAGCACGGTAAAGACACGGTGCGAGTGGAAATTGGGGTGGGGAAACCTTTGTTTGTGCTGTGCTAAGGCGCGGCTATGTCTCCGTGGTCGGCTGGCTTTTCCGTGACGCGCAAGTCATGTGGGGAAAGTGTCCTGGCGAGACTAGCCCCTTGTGTGAGACTGACGAGAATGCCGAGTGGAGGGCAAGCCCGGGCAATGTAGCCATGAGCAGGTGGGGTCCAACAAGGCTTCTTAGAATCGGTCAGTGTGAGGCAGAACCCTGACGAGCGAAGTCAGATTGTGCGGGCATGCCCTGGGGTTATGACCCTTATGCGGGTGGGGCCTTTGCAAGGTTCCGTGTGACGGCGTGTGTGCCGTTAGGGACATGGTGGTTCCCTTTTGTTTGCGGCTTTAAGCTAATGGGGAAACGGAAGTACCCAGTGTTTGATGTTGTGCTAGATGCATACGAGCTAGGGTGCCTTGGGTGAAACCCGGGTTGCATTCATGTTGCATAGTAGGCCCCTTTCACTTTGTACAAAACATAGAGAACATGTATGCTGTATGAGACATCCAAGCCTATTTTACCGCTTTATTATATATACTCTTTTGGTATACGAAGTGCTAACTTGCAGGTGGAGTGGTACCTCGGGGTCCGTTAGGGACGGCCAGGAGGAGATGTGTTTGTTACACAGTAGAGGTCAGCCTTTGCTGACCCACGTTACTTCAAATCCTTACAGGGCAAGGATCGCATGCAGGAGCTAGCGCGCCAGGCGAAAAGCCCTAAGCCTCATGAAGTGTTGCTGTGCTTGACTATTTTTCCTTTCCATGTCTTGTTGCTGTTGTTTGACTATGTCCGGCTTGCATGCCGAGGTAGCCTAGGAGTGCTTGGCACTATTGTATTTTTGACATTTATTGTGTAAGGCCTTAAGGCCATTTGATACTCTTCTGTTAGTGGATAACTTCTGTCTGTTAATGTTCTGTTTCCGCTGTGTATGTTTGGAGTTTTGAGTTTGGGTAGTTTCATATCATCTTTTAATACTAAAGCTGTGGTGTCCGTATGTTGTGGGGCCCCGACCGGACCCATATTATATGGTCTTTATAGGGGAGGTGTTACAATTTGGTATCAGAGGGAGGTTGGCATTCCAATGAGAAGTTTCGCGGTCGAAAGTATAAGTCGAGTCGCGTATAAGAAGTTATCTACATAGGAGTATCGCGGGACCATGAGTGCCCTGGTGTTCGAGTCTTGCGATTAGAGTCTGACTTGTGTTTTCTTGCTTGTGTTTAGAGTGCAAGCAACGAGGCTGGGACCTCGAGGCCAAGAGAAGAGCTCTCGGCAAGTAGTGCGACTGCGCAAGGTCCGCTAGGGATGGGGGTCACACCGGCCGACTTCTGTCGTATGCTTGCAAAAGCGATGGTGGCGGCCCAAGCTGCAGCGATAGCACAGGTAGCAGCTCCCGTTGCTTAAGTAGCAACTCCTGCTACCCCGGACACAGCAGCGACCGTGCCGGTTGAGGAAGCCAGGCGGGCAGAGCCGCGGGCCGAGAGAGTGGTTGTCGGGCATGAGGACCGGAAAATGAAGTACTTTCTGAGTTTCCACCCTCCAACCTTCAAGGGAATCAGCACACCCACAGATGCAGAGGATTGGTGGGCTAGAATTCAGGAGCTTCTGAGGGCGGCAGAGGTGCCAGACGAGAAAAAGGCAGAGTTCGCAGCCTTTATGTTGGAGGGAGATGCCAAGTTATGGTGTGTAATCCACAGTGGTCGGCAATTTCCAGGACGCACACCGTCCATCGAGGAATTTGGGGATGCCTTCCTGAAGAAGTACATACCCGCCTCAACGAAGCTAGCCCTCCAGAGGCAGTTTCTACATCTGGTGCAGCGAGACAAGTCAGTGGATGAGTATGTTCAGGAATTTACTCGCTTGGGTCGTTATGCAGGGACGACCATGGCAGACGATGAAGAGAGGGACAATCTCTTCTATCATGGACTGAGGGAGAATCTAAGACAACCCCTCATATCGATGAAACGTGCGGGTTTCAACGAACTGGTGGAGGCGGCCCGAATTTTGGAGAGTGACATGGAGCGATCCCAGCGTCGCAAGGGTTTCACACCCAAGCAGGGGGAGGAGAAGAAGCCTGCTCAGTCCCATGGAAAGGCGGAAGGGAGCCGATGGAAGAAGAAGCCTTCCACTTATAAGTCGGGCGAGAAAAGCAATTGGACGTCCAGAGGGTCACGTTCTAAGGGCCCTCAAACGTGCTATAGTTGTGGCAAGCCAGGCCACATAGCAAGATTTTGTACCCAAGGGGGCACTGAGCAAGAGCCAAGGCAGGAGCAAACTGTGCGCTCCGTCCCCAGTGCCGCGGAGAAAGGGAAGATGGCGGAGTCGAGTGCTTCTCGGTTTCAACCAGTGCAGCCAAGGGCCTACAACCTTGGGCAACAAGAAGCAATCCATCAACCCGATGTGGTGACAGGTACGAGAGTTCAACCTGCACCTTAGATTCCTGTCTTTAAAGCCTTTATGTTTATTGCATGTGTGTAGGCTTTGTAATGGTATCTGGGTACCCCGCTAGGGTACTCTTTGATACGGGAGCGTCGCACTCCTTCCTTGTGGAAGGCTTTGTCCGGAGCATCGGAGTGGAGTCTTTCTCGACGGACTCCGAGTTGAAAGTGCGCATGCCCAATGGGTCATCTATGACTACCAGGGCTAGAGGCCGAATTTGTTGGAGGCTCGAGGGAGTCGACTTCATATTGGTAGTGGCGATCTTGCCGTTGTCCGAGTTCGACGTGATTTTGGGGATGGATTGGCTAGCGGAGCAGCGTGCCAGTATCGACTGTTTGTCCAAGGTGGTAACCCTGAGGGGCGTGGGGCAAGCGGAAGTCAAGTTTGAAGGCCTACATGGGGTGGCCTGTTCCCTAGTTTCGGCACTTCAGTTAGTGCGAGCTGTTATCCAGGGAGGTGTAGCTCTAGTAGCATTGTTGGAGGTTAGCCTTTCCAGGCTGTCTCTTGGAGAAGTGCCCGTGGTGGCGGAGTTTGGAGATGTATTTCCTGAGGAGCTACCGGGAGCACCTCCTCGGCGGGAGATTGATTTCTCCATCGAGTTGGTGCCCGAGGCTAGACCAGTGTCGCGTACACCCTTCAAGATGGCATCAAAGGAGTTGGCCGAGCTCAAGGTTCAGTTGCAGGATCTTTTGGAGCAAGGGTATATCAGGCCCAGCTCTTCACCGTGGAGTGCGCCGGTGTTATTTGTAAAGAAGAAGGACGGTAGCATGCGTCTGTGCATAGACTACCGAGAGTTGAACAAATTGACGGTTAAGAATAAGTATCTGATTCCTCGGATAGACGACCTTTTCGACCAGTTGGTGGGGTCGGTGGTGTACTCCAAGTTGGACCTAAAGTCCGGATATTATCAGTTGCTGATTCGTGACGAAGACATACCCAAGACCGCGTTTGGTATGAGGTATGGTCATTTTTAGTTCTTGGTGATGCCGTTCGGGCTGACGAACGCGCCGTCCGTGTTCATGGACTTGATGAACTTAGTGTTTCGCGAATATTTGGACTGGTTCGTAGTCGTCTTTATCGATGACATTTTGGTGTATTCCAAGTCAGAAGCGGATCACGAGTCGCACCTGCGGATAGTGTTACAAGTGTTGAGAGAGAACCAGCTCTATGCGAAGTTCTCGAAATACGAGTTTTGGTTGGAGAAGGTGGCGTTTTTGGGCCATGTAATCAGTGGGGACGGGGTGGCAGTGGATCCAATGAAAGTAGAAGCCATCAGAGAGTGGCCAGTTTTGAGGACCGTGGCGGAAGTTCGTAGTTTTCTTGGACTAGCCGGGTAGTACCGAAGGTTTGTGGAAAACTTTTCGCGGATAGCTCTACCCCTCACTTCACTAACTCGCAAAGATCAGAAGTTTGTATGGACTCAAGAGTGCATTCAGGCATTTGAAACCCTGAAGGAGAGGCTAATGACGGCGCCGATCCTAAGTCTACCAAAGGGGACCGAAGGATTCCAGATTTTCAGCGACGCATCCAGATATGGTTTAGGATGCGTGTTGGTGCAGCATGGTAGTGTGATAGCCTTTGGGTCGAGGTAGCTAAAGCCCCACGAGAGAAATTACTCCGTCCATGATTTGGAGTTGGCGGCGGTAATTTTTGCTTTGAAGTTGTGGAGGCACTACGTTTATGGTGCAAAGGTGGAGATCTTCACGGACCACAAGAGTCTGAAATATCTCCTAGATCAGAAGGACCTAAATATGCGGTAGCGCAGGTGGGTCGAGTTCCTTGGGGACTACGAGGTGGCGATTCAGTACACGCCAGGGAAAGCTAATGTGGTGGCAGATGCTTTGAGTAGGAAGTACTCGGGGCAAGGAAATTGGATTGAAGCTCACGATGAGCGGTTAAGGCGGGACTGGGAGTCCCTTGGTTTGGAATGTGTGGCAAGAGGCGAGTATAGCGTGGCTCGACTAAATTGGATTGAGATGCAGAGTGGCTTATGCGATCGTATACGGGAAGCGACCCGTATAGATGCAGAATACCAACCTTTCGTGGAGGAAGCTCTAAAGGGCGAGGGTAGCGCCTGGGAGATGGTTGATGGGATTCTGAGGAAGGGCGGAAGGATTTATGTACCGCAGTTCGGCAAGCTCCGCGAGGAGTTGATGTTTGAGGCCCACTTCACTAAGTACTCCATTCACCCGGACAGTACAAAGATGTACTTGGATTTGAAGAAGTCCTATTGGTGGCCTGGGATGAAGCGGGACGTAGCTTTGTGTGTGAGTCGGTGCCAAACTTGTGCCTTGGTGAAGGCCGAGTGTCAGAAGCCGGGCGGGTTCTTGAAGCCTCTTCCAATCCCTGAATGGAAATTTGATGACATCTCCATGGATTTTGTGCATGGGTTGCCTAGATCGCAGCAGGGTAATGATGCCATTTGGGTGATTGTGGACCGCTTGACCAAAGTGGCACATTTCATCCCAAACCGGAAGGAGGACGGTGTGGAAAAGTTGGTGGAGCTGTACATCCGCAATATTGTACGACTTCATGGGATTCCGAAGAGTATTGTCAGCGACCGGGATGGACGTTTCAGGTCTAAGGATTGGCGGTTGGTGCAGAAGAGCTTGGGCACAAAACTCAAGTTCAGTACGGCCTTTCATCTTCAAACCGATGGGCAAACTAAGAGAACGAACCGTACTTTGGAAGATATGCTAAGGATGTGTACTCTCGACTTCGACAAGAAGTGGGAGGACCACCTCTTCATGGTGGAGTTTGCTTATAACAATAGCTACCAAGCTAGTATCAAGATGGCGCCATATGAAGCTCTTTATGGGAGGCGGTGTCGAACACCGATGTCTTGGACAGAGGCGGTAGACACAAAGCTTTTGGGGAAAGAAGTGGTAGCCGACGCTAGTGAGCTAGTGTGGACCATCCAAGAGCGCATGAAGGTAGCTCAAGATCAGCAGTCGAAGTATTTCAATGCTCGCTACAGGCACGTGGAATTCGCGGTGGGCGACTAGGTGTATCATAAGATCAAGCCGTTCAAAGGCATTTCATGAATTTGCCGACTCAAAAAGCTGAGTCCGAGATTTTTGGGACCATTCAAGGTCATTGAGCGAGTGGGAGAGGCAGCGTACCGGTTGGCGTTGTCCATGGAGCTAAGTGGATTGCATGATGTTTTTCACGTCTCCGTTTTGAGGAAAGCTTTGATAGAAGCCAGCGTGGTGATTGAGCCGACGGCGGTGCCGGTAGAGGAAGACTTGAGGACGAGAATTCGTCCAATAGGGATAGAAGATTCAGAGGTTTGGCAATTGCGGAACAAGGAAGTCAGACTCGTAAAGGTCCATTGGGACAACTGTGGCTGCGAGGAACTCTCATGGGAGCGAGAGCAGGCCATGCTAGAGGAGTACCCCGAGCTTTTCTCCTCAGGTACCGTTTAGTTTTGTTTACCTTCCATGTTTTAAATTTCGGGATGAAATTCTTGTAAGGGGGGGGGGGGGAAATGTAACACCCCAAAACTTGGAAGGGGAATCGACGGCGTCGTTTTATCCAAGTTTGGGTTTTGGAGCAGGCGATACGGCCGTGTCAAGGGCGTGACAAGGGCATGTCAGGGTGTGGTCGACCGAGGAGCCGTGGTCGACGTTTTGAGGGTCAGCGTTCGTCGAGGTCAGGAACACGGCCTGGGACACGGGCGTGTCCCTGGTAGTGTCCTTCTCGGGCTGTTTGCAATATTTATTCTGCTAGGCGTGACACCAGTCACGACACGGCCGTGTCGGGTTTAACACGGGCGTGTCGAAGGCCGTGTCTTTGGCCGTGTCTTTGGCCGTGTCCTTTTCTGACTGGAAAAATGGGTCGGTGGGTGGCGTGACACGGGTCTCGACACGGGCGTGTCAAAGGTAACACGGGCGTGTCGGAGGCCGTGTGCTGGTTTTCGAATTGGTCGAGACGGCGAATGGGTAACACGGCCTGGCACACGGTCGTGTTGCAACCCGTGTTCGGCCCAGATTTTCTATTTTGGGTTCCGATCGTGGCCGTTCGTTCTTTTCTTTGGAAGATCCAACGGTGGGGAGCCTCCCTGGGTGGTTTAAGGCCGGGAATAGGGTTTCAAACCCTCATTTTCCATTTGGCTTTATCTCTCTTGATTCTAGAGAGAAGGAAGAGCAAGAAGGAGGAAGGAGGCCAAGATCCGGCCGCCGGCGAAGCTTCGGAGGTCCGTTTCGCGAGCGGAGTTTAGATCTGCGAAGGTGGGAGTGTTGCGGTGGTTTTCAACCGAGCAAATCTTCTCCATGGCTAGAAAGAGGAGACGGAAGGTAACGACACTTCTCCTCTCGGTTTTTAGGATTTAGGATGCATGAATAACATCCCCTTCCTTTCGTATTTTTAGCATCGAATTTCTCAAATGAGAGGGATTCGTGTAGCCTAGGTTCAAGAGAAACCTCCGGGTTGAGTATGTTCATCCCGGCATACTTTGCATTAGAGATCCGCTCCGTTAGCGGATTAAGCATTGTGGGTGAAGCCGTGGTCGCGACCGTTAGTCCGACCCGGTGATGTTGCATAGCGAGTTTCGGGGATTCGGTAGAAATCCGTAGCGGTAATACGCCGTTGTATGTATGCGTTTTCCCCCTTATATTTGAGTGAGTACTCGTAGTCGGAACCGGACGAGGTTAGCTCCGCTTTGTGCAGTAGATGGTTTCCTTGGAGCACAGGAAAGACACGGTGCGAGTGGCAATTGGGGTGGGGAAACCTTTGTTTGTGCTGTGCTAAGGCGCGGCTATGTCTCCGTGGTCGGCTGGCTTTTCCGTGATGCGCAAGTCATGTGGGGAAAGTGTCCCGGCGAGACTAGCCCCTTGTGTGAGACTGACGAGAATGCCGAGCGGAGGGCAAGCCCGAGCAATGTAGCCATGAGCGGGTGGGGTCCAGCAAGGCTTCTTAGAATCGGTCAGTGTGAGGCAGAACTATGACGAGCGAAGTCATATTGTGCGGGCAAGCCCTGGGGTTATGACCCTTGTGCGGGTGGGGCCTTTGCAAGGTTCCGTGTGATGGCGTGTGTGCCGTTAGGGACATGGTGGTTCCCTTTTATTTGCGGCTTTAAGCCAATGGGGAAACGGAAGTACCCAGTGTTTGATGTTGTGCTAGATGCATACGAGCTAGGGTGCCTTGGGTGAAACTCGGGTTGCATTCATGTTGCATAGTAGGCCCCTTTCACTTTGTACAAAACATAGAGAACATGTATGATGTATGAGACATCCAAGCCTGTTTTACCGCTTTATTATATATACTCTTTTGGTATACGAAGTGCTAACTTGCAGGTGGAGTGGTACCCCGGGGTCCGTTAGGGACGGCCGGGAGGAGATGTGTTTGTTACACAGTAGAGGTCAGCCTTTGCTGACCAACGTTACTTCAAATCCTTACAGGGCAAGAATCGCATGCAGGATCTAGCGCGCCGGGCGAAAAGCCCTAAGCCTCATGAAGTGTTGCTGTGCTTGACTATTTTTCCTTTCCATGTCTTGTTGCTGTTGTTTGACTATGTCCGGCTTGCATGCCGAGGTAGCCTAGGAGTGCTTGGCACTATTGTATTTTGGACTTTTATTGTGTAAGGCCTTAAGACCATTTGAAACTCTTCTGTTAGTGGATAACTTCTGTCTGTTAATGTTCTGTTTCCGCTGTGTATGTCTGGAGTTTTGAGTTTGGGTAGTTTCATATCATCTTTTAATACTAAAGCTGTGGTGTCCGTATGTTGTGGGGCCCCAGCTGGACCCATATTATATGGTCTTTACAGGGGAGGTGTTACACTTCTACAAATAGGGGGAGATTGTTGGGTATTGCATCCACAATAACCCAGATTTGCATGAAGTCACCCTTGAACTAAGATGAATTAAGTTGTATTTGATATTCTGTTTTAGTTATGTGTTTGCAGGATTCTATTGCTAAGTGTAGACCAATGTCAGTCTACAGTGGGTCATAAATAAAGGACCATACAATTTAATCCCTCATTATGTATCCAAGGTGTTGACTCATGTGTAGCCTCTCTATTGGGATACACTTCATATTCAAGCACTTGGATAAAAGGATGACATGTTGGTGATGAGAATTTTCAAAAGAAATATTTTCTTAAAAACAGAAATTCTCAAAGTCCATTACTCGAGTAATCCTTTAGTTCTCGAGTAGTAAATATTAGAGTTCTCGAGTAATCAGTCGCATTACTCGAGTACTATCCTTAGTTCTCGAGTAGTACTAACTTAGTTCTCGAGTAACTAAGTTTAGTTCTCGAGTAGACTCTTTCTTTACTTCTCGAGTATTCATTTGATATCTCAGAAAATTTTCTAAGTATAGTTCTCGAGAACAACCCTTAGTTCTCGAGAAATGCCATTCTTTGTTCTCGAGAAATTTTCTTTCTCTCGAGAAATCAACTCCTTTTCTCGAGTAATCTTTTCCAGAATCAGAAATATTTTTCTAAGTTCTCTTCTCGATAAGTTCAGTCCAGTACTCGAGAAGTTCAGTCCAGTACTCGAGAAGTTCAAGACAATACTCAAGTACTCAACAGTAAAAGCATTGAATGTCGAGAGATGTGTCAATGCCATCTGCATCTGGATCCTCCAAGTCCAAAAGCGTTGAGAGCATTGAATGCTAAGACCTGACTCAATGTCGTTGGTTGCCTTATCTCGAGAAGCAATTCCTAGTTATCGAGAAGTAATCTTCTCTCTCGAGAACTGGAGTTCATTTTCTGTAGAATTTCTGTTAAGTCCAGATTGACGGGATTTTCAAATCACATGATGTGATCGGTCCATGTGTCCGTCATTAAGACTAATTATGACCGTTAGAGAGATCTTATATAAGGTCATGTCAACCGACTAACCCTAATACCAAGAAAGAAGGATCTACATGCCGTCATATTTTCTCAAGTTTGCTGAATCCTCTCTCTTTCCAAAACGAGACCCGCCGCCACCACCAATCTTAATCGTGCAAGAGTTAGGGTTTCCGATTCAAAGGATTTAGACAAAGATTGATTTCCTGATCATGATTTCCGATCGGGTGAAGTCAAAAGGAAATCTTCAGATCTCATTCTAGCCGTGAGTTCTTCTTCAACCAAATCTGATAAAGCCGCAACTTTCAAAGAAGAAGATTATGCCAGATCTTTTCAATATTTTAAGATCAATCGTTTGTATTTTCATTTATTGTATTATCAATTCTTGAAGGAGATTTTTCTCCGAGTTGTACGAAGTTTTACCTTCCGAGTGTAGATCCACTTGGATCAAGATTGTAGGAACATGGTTCTGAGGCATAAGATTGATTTTCAATCCGAGATAGTGGAGTAGCCGAGTCTAGTGGTTTACTAGATCGGTGAGGGAAAGTGGATGTACCCAAGGTTGGGGAACCACTATAATTCTTTTGTCGTCTGTGATTGCTTGGTTGATTTGTGTCCAAGATCGCTAAAATTTTTATTCCGCAAATAGATGCACAACTCACCTATTCACCCCCTCTAGGTGATTTAGGTATACAACTGAACTCATTCACAAGGATCCAAGTCAGTGGCAGAATATCAGCGGGAGTTTCAGCATCTCGCAAGGTTTGCGAACTCCTATAGTTTGGATAATCGCGGGTACACGAAACGGTTTTATAATGTCTTGTGAGATCACTTAAGGCAAGCACTTATGTTTATATCAGACTTGAGCCTTGCTTAGATAATAGATATGGCAAAGAGGTGGGAGGCAGACCATTTAGGAGTCCAGGCTAGTGGTAAGAGATCTTTAGTAGGTGTAATTGAAGCAGGGCATAGCTTTAGGATGAGGTAGAATGCTCGTGGCAGAGAGGAAATCAAAGAGGGGGTAGTCGCTTCAGTCAGAACTTTAGGATGGAGTACCTGGCCGCACAGCCAGCATTACCTCCACCTAAGCAGATGCAACAGTATCAACAACCCGGAGGGCCATTCGAGGAAGTTTTGTAATCAGCTGGGCCACATCCATAATTATTGCCCGTAGCTAGGTGGGATGTTCCCCTTGTTGTTCCCCGATAGCTCAGAAAGGACGAGGGCAAATCCGTGGTCGAGGACGAGGACCACGAGGAATAAATCATTGACCTGCTAAGGAGCAAATATTTGCTCTAGATATAACTCAAGAGCGGAACCCACAGGATGTCATAGTAGGTATTTTGTAGCCAAGCTTCCCGTCATATGCATGAGTATATTCCCTCTCTTATGTCTGAAATACAATAAGGTACCTATATTATGGTTTAATATTTAGGCATGGTGATTGTAAATGGGAAGCAAGCCTATACCCTATTTGATACTTGTGTGACGTATGCATTCGTCTCACTGGATTTCTTGAAGGACTTGGAAGGGGTGCGACATTACACTCGAGCCAATAGGAGAGTTCAACTCCCCACTAGCTTACAGATAAATGCATCCGCCAAATGCACCCTGGATATGTACATTGGAGGACATTTTTTGAAACCCCAACAATGGTGTTACTGCTACCTGAGTTTGATCTTGTTTTAGGCATGACCTGGCTGGAGTGGACCCAGGCCTGGATAGACCATGCATCAAAGGAGATTATGTTGACACTCGGGGATTCAGAGATCATATTCCAAGGTATTAAATCGGCACAACGTACGATAATATCCTATATTCAGGCCATCATGGCCTATGCGTAGGGAGATGAAGTTTTTGCTATAAGCTTTGAGATGAAGAAGGAAGTGTGAAGCATAATAAATGTGCCCGTAGTTCGGTATTTTCCGGATGTTTTTTCAAAGAAGCTACCAAGTTACCCCCACATAGAGAAGTGGACTTTCAGATCAAACTAGTACCGGGTGCCAAAACCGTCTCTCAAACCCCATATAGGATGGCCCCGAAGGAGATATCAGTTTTTAGGGTGCAGCTTCAGGAATTGGTAGATTCTGGATTTGTTCGCCCCAATTCAGCACCATTGGGAACTCTAGTGTTGTTCGTAAAGAAGAAGGTTGGATCGCTTAGTTGGGTATAGATTACCGGGAGCTTAACCGATTTATCGTGCGAAATACTTACCCTTCACCCCGGATCGACGAGCTTTTTGATCAGTTGGTGGGGGCACACTGATTTTCTAAGTTGTACTTATGATCGGGGTACTATCAGTTGAGAGTTAAAGAGGAAGATATTTAGAATACGCCCTTTAGTTCAAACGTCCTGTATGAGTTCACGGTGATGCCGTTTGGACTCACAAACGCCCCCTCCACATTCATAAACTTGATGAATAGGGTGTTTGAGCCGTATCTAGTCATCTTCATCATCATCTTAATCGATGACGTGTTGGTCTATTCAAAGACGGAGAGGGATCATGCAGAGCACTGGGTCCTAGTATTGGATAAGCTAAGAGAGCACTCCTTGTTTGCTAAGTTCAGCAAGTGTTAGTTTTGGCTCCGATAAGTTGCCTTCTTGTGCCATGTTATTAGTGGTGCTCGATTAGCGGTCAACCCGAACAAGGTGAGTGATGTGTAGGAGTGGTCGCCTTTGAGGTCGGCGGAAGACGTGCGAAGTTTTCTTGGACTTGTAGGGTATTATCGCAAGTTTGTGGATGGATTTTTAAAGAGCGCCCTCCCTCTCACTTCCCTTAGAAATAAATGTGTGCCATAAGAGTGGACACCTTAGTGTGCTATAAGAGTGGACACCTCAGTGTGAGGCTGTGTTTCAAGAGCTGAAGGATCAACTTACCTCCGCACCAATCCTAGCCCTTCCATTCGGGAAGGAGGGATTTCAGGTTTACACTGATGCGTTCTATCAAGTTATGTGAGCAGTGTTGATGCAGCATGGTCATGTGATTGGTTATGCTTTAGGACAGTTGATGAAGCATGAGATTAACTATCCAATGCATGATTTAGAATTGGGGGCAGTGGTCTTTGCCCTAAAGATTTGGAGGAACTATCTCTACGGAATTCATTGTGAGATTTTCTGAGATGATAAAATTTTTGAATATGTTCATACTCATAAGCAGTTGAATTTGAGGTAGCGACGGTGGTTGGAGTTCTTATGTTATTATAGGTTTACGTTGAACTACTACCCTGGGAAAGAGAACTCCGTAGCATATGCATTAAGAAGATAGGTACCAACGTCGAGCCCTGAGTCTCGAATGATTGGTATGGAATTGGCTCGAATTCTCGAGGAGATGGAGACTACGCTGGTGTGTAAGAATCATTCTGAGGTGTATACAGAATGCTTGGCTGCCTTGAGTATAGTATGTGACATCTGTAGATGGATCAAGTCAGAGCAAGGGAAGGATGCTGATCCAGCCCCTGTGTTTAAGACAATTTAGAGTTGTTAGGCTGAAAAGTATACTCTGAAGGAAGGCCTCATTCATTTCTATGGCAAGATCACTATTCCCACGGGCGATTGTTTGGTATATTGGAAAATGTGTACCTGATTTGGAGAAGCCTCACTTAGCTCAATGATATACATCAAGGTGTATTTGATGTTATTTTGAGTTTATATGTGCAGGTTAAGTATTGGATAAAATGCAGAAAAAGTTTCTAAGTCCATGTGTCGACACCTGAAGCAACTGTGTCGACACACAGAATATGTTAGTCGACATCAACTATATCGATACCGGGAGGCAGTGTCGACACACAGAATAGATAGTCGACATAAACTGTGTCGACACCGGGAGGCTGTGTCGACACACAGAATAGATAGTCGACATCAACTGTGTCGACACCGGGAGACTGTGTCGACACATAGAAGCAGAGTCGACATCAACTGTGTCGACACCTGGAGGCAGTGTCGACACACAGAATTCTTAGTCTACATCAACTGTGTCGACACACAGGACTTGTGTCGACACACAACAGAGTTTCAACATAGTTGATTGTTGTGCAATGAAGAAGTAATTATGTGGACACAAAGAGGTAGTGTCGAACCATTCTCAAGATACAATGTCAAGAAGCTGTGTCAACATCAAGGCAGCTATGGCAACACCACCAAAGTTTGTGTCGACACTTAAGTTAAATATGTAGACACATATTGCCAGTTTGTCCCGACACATAATGACGTTAAATCTCGACGCTTTGCTAACAGAGACAAAGGTTCAAGAACTGACTGGGGACTTGAGAGCTATGCATTCCAACAACTTTAATGAAGGTGTCAGACTTGTCAGAAGTTAATTATAAACTGGATCAGCCGATTACCATGGATGAAGTCTATAAATATATATTGATTCAGAAGATGAAAGAGATGATTGATGATATACACAACTAACACAACTATTGAGAGATTGATCATTGATCAAGAAAGTTCAAGGCACACAGAAGAAGATCTTCGTGAGAAGATCTAAGAAGACATACTGAAGTGATTATCCACTCAGATTTTGTCTAAGCTGAATTCATTCAGAATTCAGAAGGAACTTCAAAGGAATTGGGGAGAGAGAGCTCCAATTGTTTTGAGGTCAAGAAGGAGACAATCACAAGTCTCTTAAGAAGTAGATCCAAAACTAATCTACTAAGAAGATCCAGATCTATATCTGGAATCCAAGAAGGAAGCTGGCAGTCAGTCAACTTCAAAGGAGATCAACCCTACTAAGTTTAGATTCAAGAAGCTTTGAAGAAAGCTAAGAACAAGTTGATTTCAGTCATCAGTCTAATCAAGAAGCTGATCAATAATCCTCTTATCCTTTCTCTCTCAACAAGGATAAGATACCATCAAATTACTTATCAAATTCTGTAGGATCTTTTCAAAGATCTGAGTTGTAAGCCTGTGTTATAAAGGCTGAGTGTAGGAGATTTTGATCTCTGAGTGGTAAGGCTGATTGAGCTTGAGTGTTGGAGAATTTGTTCTCTGAGTTGTAGGCCTTGTGGCAAGGCTGAGGTAGGGCTATTAGCCAGAGTTGTAGGAACCTTATAGGGTTTTGAGTTATAGGAACCTTTCAGGGTTCTGAGCTGTAAGATCTGTTGATCTGAGAAGAAGGAAGAAGTTAGGCCGAATCAAGCATACTGTTAGATAGGTGAAGGGGGGAAAGTGAATGTACCCAGACCTTGGGGAACCACTATAAATCTATGTGCAATCTGTGATGCTTGTGTTATTTTAGATTCTGTGATTGCATATGCTGTGTTAGCTGTAGGGATTTGAGATTTATCGTAAAGAACTGAAGTTATATTCTGTCTTAGTTTAAAACAAGGAAAAGAACCTGTTCACCCTCCTCAGGCGTTTAGGTTGTCTTGAAGTTAAATTTATCAAGTGGTATCAGAGGGAGGTTACTCAAAGAAGGACTTAACAGTCTGAGTTAGATCCCTAAGGTAGAATTAAGAATCAATAAAATGGGTTTTGGAGAAAATCACAAGGAACTAGGTTCTATGAAATTACCCATCTGTAGGAAGGAGATTTTTGGAATATAGAAAGAAAGAGTCAGGTTGTTTATGGAGGCTTCTGACCCAAGGATCTATATTATATTAAAAGAAGGTCTTTATATTCCAATGAATGTGTCTTTTCTAGATGCAAATCAAAGAACTCCTAAAGATTTTTCTGAGATGACTACGGATGAGATCATCCTGGCAACTATGGATAAAAGAGCTCAGAACATCATAGTAAGTGCCATAGATGATTAAACCTTTCAGAATTTGATTCACTGCAAGACCTCCAAGGAAATATGGGACACTTTGATAGTGTACATGGAGGGTTCTGAAGAAGTTAGACAAGATAGAAAGTCCATGCTAAATCAGGAATATGAAAGCTTCAGACAAGTGAAGTCAGACAACATATCTGAGTGCTATAAGAAGTTCTATAGAATTGTAAATGAACTGATGTCTTATGGAAGAGTCTTCAGTATATATGAACTGAATGATAAATTCCTAAGATCCTTGACAAAGGATTGGGACACCAAGATTTGTGCCATTAGGGAAGTGGCCAAACTTGCAGATATTTCTCCTCCAACTTTATTTGGAAAGTTGCTGTCTTATGAAATGCAACTAATAACTAAAAAAGAGGAAGAAAGAAATGCTAAAGGGGAGCATAAAGAAAAATCTGTGGCCTTCAAGGTTGAAGCCACTAGAAAGAATAGGAGGATGTCTCCATCATTTCCTAGGGAAGTTGCTGAAATTACCTCAGATAATTCAGACAACCAAAATTTAGATAGCAGTGATTCAGATGCAGATTTTGCTGCCTTTACAAGGCAGTTTTAGAGATTCTTGAAGAAGAAGTAGTGGAAATCTAGGCCCTTCGAATCACCGCCAGTTGATGACTATTATCAAAAGAGAAAGTCATCTAGGAAGGACAGGAGCAGGTCAAAGCCTAGCAAATCTATAACATCAAAGATAGTTTGCTATTGTTGTAATTGGCCTGGATATGTTGTGGCTGAGTGTCCAGACAAAAGAAAGGAGTCTACTGATAAAAGGAAGACTCAGCAAAAGGGCAAGAAGGAGAAATCCTTTGTTGCAAAGAAGGAGAAGAGCCTGTCAGACCAATCAACTTCAGAGTCTGAATCTGAAGTTGAGGCATGCATTGGTCTTTATGCAACTAATGAAGAAGAAGAGTTTATGCAATTGTTAAACTCTATCTATGAACAAGAAGACCATCAGTGTATTGGACTGATGGCTGTATCAAAAGAAGACAAATGCCAAGATCAGCCTGGTCCTAGCAAGGTACAATGTTTGTCTAGTAATTCAGTTTGTAGTACTGGAACAGAGTCAGCTACATCTGCATCAAGTGATGTTGATGGATCTGATTCTGAAGGTGATATTCATCAGCTGATAGATGAATATGGGGACTTGTTGCAAGCACTAAAGAAAATCAAGAACCTAGCCAAAACTAAGGCTAAAGAAATTGTAGATCTTAAGGTGGCTGCATCTGGTTTAGAGAAGGAGTTGGATCAAAAATTAAATGAGATTGCTAAACTGAAAAATATATCTGTTATTCAAATGGGCACAATCACATACAAAAATGATCTAATTAAAAGTATGGAAACCAAACATCAAAAGGAAAAAGATTTAGTGACTAATTATTCCAAGCCTAAATCAGTTTTACTCTTAATAGATGAGTTTGTGGCTCAAAAGGGTAAGGCTGGAATAGGCTTTAAGGGTAAGACTAGGGCTATCAAATTCAAGAGAAAAGGCAAAGTCTCAGTCCAGCCACTGAATTTCATAGTCCCTGTAGTTTTTAGAAAGGTACAAGTGCCTTCTAACAAGTATGACCTTGAGAATACTCATGGTCATAGTAAGACTGAAGTTCTGAATGGCAAGGGTGCTTATGTTTATAAGGCAGCCCATGTTCATAAACCTCATGTTTGTGAGAAACCTGTGGGTGTAGCTGTCGCAGTACCAGCACAATACAAGAGATTTGATGTCAATCAGACAATCAAGAATGTATCTAAAAATAGATACAACAAGTATGAATGCTGGTGCTTTGGCAAGACAGGTCATTATGCCATAGATTGCTGGCACAACACTAGTGTCAAGAAGAACATCAGTCTACCTGTTAGAAGAGCAGCAGGTAGATTTGGTAAGCATGAAGCTAACTTGAACCAAGGACCCAAGACTTACTTGGGTTCTAAGGGAAAGTAATTATTTGTTGCAGCTGAGTCCAAGTCACCATACCCCTATATGGTACTTGGACAGTGGATGTTTCAGGCACATGAGTGGAACAAAGGGATTGCTGAAGGAGTACTTGCCTATTATAAATGGGCCTAAAGTAGTCTTTGGTGGCTCTGAAAAAGGAATCATCAAAGGGTTTGGTAATATTTCTAGTAATAAGATTAATATCACTCAAGTGGCCTATGTGAAGGGTTTGAAACACAACCTTATAAGCATAAGTCAGCTGAATGATTTAGGATATGACATTTCATTTGTTAAGAATGGATGTCATATCAAAAGGTCATTCTGACAGGATATAGAAAAAGGAATGTGTACTGTCTTAATTTTGAGTGTGAGAACAAAGGTTCTCCTATTTGTCTTGTAGCTGATGAGAAATCCACTCATTGTGTCAAATGGCACAAGAGGTTGGCCCATCTTAACTACAAAACAATTGGCCAACTCTTTAGCAAAGAGTTAGTGAGGAATGGTCCTCAAGTTAAGTGTATAAAAGAAGGGATATGTTCAGCTTGTCAAAAGGGCAAGCAGACAAAATCCTCCTTTCATAGCCTTGAAAACAAGGATTCTGTGAGGTGTCTATACCTCTTACATATGGATCTTTTTGGTCCTATGCCAATTCATAGTCTAGGTAGGAAGGTCTATACTTTTGTGGTGGTAGATGACTATTCTAGATATTCCTGGGTGTTCTTTCTGAGATAAAAATCAGAAACCCCGAGTGTTTTTCATAGTTTTGTCAAGCAAATCCAGAATGAACTTGACAGTACAGTGGTCGAAATCAGAAGTGACCATGGAACTGAATTTCAGTCTGAAAGTATGACAAGACTGTGTGAAGGATTTGGGATTTTTCAAGAGTTCTCCTCACCTAGAACACTACAGCAAAATAGTATTGCTGAAAGGAAGAATAGAACATTGATTATGGCTGGTAGAAAGCTATTGAGTGACACTTCTCTCCCAGAATATTTCTGGGCTGAGGCAGTAAACACTGCATGTCATGTGCCCAATAGGGCTTCTATCACTAAGTGCCACAAAAAGACTCCCTATGAGAATATGAAAGGTAGAAAACCAAATTTATCCTATTTTAGGATCTTTGGTTGCAAGTGTTATATCCTTAACAATGACAAGTCTTATCTAACTAAGTTTGCTGCCAAATCCCAAGATGGGATATTTTTTGGGTACAAAAACAATAGTAAGGCTTATAGGGTCTACAACTTGATTACACAGGTTGTAGAAGAATCTGTACATATTGTATTTGATGAAACTAGATCTATCAACAGTGAGTTGCCTTGTAGTTCATGCAGTACAACAGGTATAAATGAGAGAATGGACAAGCTTTCCATTACAGAAGATTCAACTGTAGATCTACAAATGGAAAATGGTGGCTACTGTCCAGGGGGAGTACAGGACTCTCTAAAAGCTGAAGAAAACCAAGAGGTGCAACACATTGAAGAAATAGGAGGTATTCAGCCTGAAGAGAGACTACCTCCAGCAGTTAAACACTTAAAAGATCATCCAATAAATCAGATAATTGGTGATCCAAGACATGGAGTGCAAACCAGAAGCAGGAATTTGAACACAGTCCTGTATTCAAGTTTCTATCTCAATTAGAGCCAAAGAAGTTTGAAGAAGCTATCCTAGACCCACACTGGATTAATGCCATGCAAGAAGAGCTAAATCAGTCCAGAAGGCGCAAGGTCTGGGAGTTCGTTCCTAAACCAAAAGACCACAATATCATTGGAACAAAGTGTATCTTTAGGAACAAATTGGATGAGAGTGGAATTATTGTGAAGAACAAAACAAGACTTGTTGCAAAAGGGTACATGCAGTAAGAGGGTATTGACTTTGATCAAACCTTTACCCCAATAGCAAGACTGGAAGCAATCAGAATGTTCCTTGCCTATGCAGCATATCAATGATTCAAAGTATTCCAAATGGATGTAAAATCAGCATTCCTGAATGGAAATCTAAAACAAGAAGTCTATGTAGAGCAGCCTTCAGGTTTTGTAGATTCTCTCAAACCTGATTATGTTTATAGACTTAGGAAAGCTTTGTATGGGTTAAAGCAAGCCCCAAAGACTTGGTATGAAACCCTATCTACTTTCCTTATTGAGAACAAATTCTCAAGAGGGAAAATAGACAAAACTCTATTCCTAAGGGAGTCCAAAGGAAAGATAATCTTAGTCCAGATTTACGTAGATAACATAATATTTGGGTCTACAGAAAGCAACCTTTGCAAAAAGTTTGCTAAACTTATGGAACGGAAGTTTGAAATGAGCAGTATGGGGGAACTTAAGTTCTTCTTGGGACTACAAGTAAGACAGACTGATGATGGCTTGTCCATATCCCAATCTAAGTTTACCAAGGAGTTAATTAAGAAGTATTGTATGGAATCATCCTCCACCAAGAGAACTCCTATGGGAAAAAGTATGCCTATATGCAAAGATGATGCAGGTAAACCTGTAGATGAATCTTTGTACAGAGGTATAATTGGCTCTCTACTATATCTCACTGCTAGTAGACATGATATTATGTATGCAATATGTGTCTGTGCTTGGTACCAAGCATGCCCTAAAGAATCTCATTACACTGCAGTAAAGAGAATTTTGAGATATCTAAAGGGCACACCTAATCTTGGCCTTTGGTACCCTAGGAATGGAGATTTTCTACTAACAGGCTATTCAGATGCAGACTTTGCAGGTTGTAAAGAAGATAGGAAAAGCACTACAGGCTCCTGTCAATTTCTAGGAGGAAGATTGGTGTCTTGGAGTAGTAAGAAGCAGACTAGTGTGGCAATTTCCACAGCTAAGTCTGAATATGTGGCAGCAGGAATTTGTTGTGCACAGCTGTTGTGGATTCAGCACCAGCTCGAAGACTATGGTATTCAGGCAAGTAGAACACCTTTGTTTTGTGATTCTAAAAGTGATATATCTATTTCTAATAATCCTGTTTCACATAGTAGGACTAAGCATATAGAAATAAGATACCATTTTCATAAAGACCATGTAGAGAAAGAGGACATCTCACTAGAATTTGTTAAGACAGATTATCAAATTGCAGATGTATTTACTAAGCCTCTAGATGAAACTAAATTCAATAGATTTAAAATTGAATTAGGAATGTTGACCATATGTTAGATTAACATAAGTGGCTAAGTAAAATTGTGTCGACTCATTCAGTAATAAAGTGTCGACACAGAGGAGTTGTGTCGATAATTCAGGGAAATTGTGTCGACACAATGTCGTAGTGTCGACACCTAAGGGTCAAAGTGTCAACACTTCCAGGAAAGTAGTGTTTACACATCCAGTGGAGTGATGTCTACACATTCAGAATTTGTGTCGACACTTCGAATAAGTGTCGACACAGACTTTCTGTTCAAAAACTTCTTAAGTCAAGTGTCGACACATTATCAATTTGTGTCGACACATAGAGGTCAGCATTATTGTCGACACATTATTGTCGACAGTTTTTTCCCGCCTGTTGACCTTCTTTGTTTGAAAGGGTATAAATAAGCCCAGAACAAATTTTATCGACACACTCACAAGGTTTTTCGAGACTAAAACCCTGTGTCGACAAACTCTCTTCTCTCTATTAAAGCTTTTTCTTCGTCCCAATGATGCCAAAGGTTGAAGACAATATCAACGAAGGCTACGAGCTGGTGCGCAATGCTTTTGATGATGCGGCGACGGAGATTAAAGGGGTCATCACCCTTGTTACTAATAATGGATTGGAGTTTCTTGTTTCTGAACCTACCAAGATATGGAAGAAAGAAGTATTTGAGTTCTATGCTGCTGTAACAGTGGATTCTATTGGACTGAAGATTAAATCAATCGTTCATGGGAATAGAGTTAAACTTACTCTGAAATGTTTAAGAAAGATTCTTCACCTTCCAAGAATTCAGGATGAAGAAGAGGTCCCAGCCTCAAAGACAAGAGAGGCTCTCCAGTGGTGTGGATTGGATCCAACCATTAAGATTGGAGCAGCCATAAACTGAAAAGGGATGAATCAACAAGGCAAATTTCTATCAGAAGTTGTCTGGAAGGTGATTTTGTGTAAACCAGGAGGCCATGATAGGATCTCTGCCTTTATGTTTAATCTGATGACCAGGATCATCTATAAGATTAACACCGATTAGTCTGCGGTTTTGTTTGAAAAGATAAAGGAAGGAATCAAAAAGCCTAATTTGGCTAGATTAATAAGTCTCTACATGGTTGGAGCAATTCCAGAGGTAATGAATCAGCTTCCAGTGTCTAAAATAAATCACATTAGAAGGATTGACATCAGAATAATATCCAGATGGGATAGGGTCCTCTCAAAGGACATACCTGATTTGGATACTCAAGAGACTGTAACAAAATCACCAATCTATGGCATTACTGAGCATGATCCTGTGCAGGAGGATGCCATAAATGCACAAGTGCAGGGGGAGAAAGTTAGGGACTAGGTCCAGGACCTGACTGAAACTGCCCATGTCCATGAGGAGATAGTTACTGCACAGATGCAGGGGGAGCCACATTCTGCACAGGTGCAGGAAGAATACAAAATCAATTTATCGGAAGAAATCGATTCACAACCTGATCTTGATACTTCTAGAGTTGCTGATGTTGCTGAGAAAGACCAATCATCTACTTACACTCAACAGGAATTCACTCTAGAAGAGTTGTTTCCTGAGATTGAGGGAGCAGTAGAAAAGGAGGAGCTTCTCAGGGTTGAGGAAGAACAGGACAGGGTTGAGAGGGAGAAGGCTAATCTTGAGGGGGAGCATCCTGGCACTGAAAAAGATACACCCTCTACTCCACCAGACAGGGTTGAGAAAGCCAGTACTTCTGATTCAGATAATAAAGAACAAAGGACTGCCAAGAAGAGAAAACTTCAGGTCTTTAAGAGAAGGAGCCAGAGTTATAAAAGGGCACTACACACTACTCCTCCACAACATGCTCCTGAGACTGATTACAATAAATTTTTGGTTGTTTTACAAGTGAAATTTGATGAGCAGAGATTGGCTCTTGAAAAATATGTGGATGAAAGCCAGAAGGCCCTTCAATTTGATTTAGCCCAAGATATAAAGTCAATCAGATTTGAGGTCAATCAGAATAAGAAAGTGATGACAGATTGCTTCCACAAGGGGGGCAATGCTGTAGTTTTTCTAGCTACCCAACATGTAGACATCAAGAAACAAGTGGATGATATTGTTGTAAGACAAGGCTATGTCCTTGAAAATCAAATTAGAATGAATGATAATCTGACTGAATCTCACAATGAGATAGTCACTAAAGTAAGAAAAATAGTTACTGCAATAACTGAGGCAAGAGATAAGGAGAGAGGAATTTGATAAGAAGCTATAAGCTGCCCTGGATTCAGTTAAAACTTCCATCACTTCATCTGAGACTTTAATTACTGCCCAGCTTCAAAAGTTAAAGCCATTCTTTAAAGATGGTATCAATTACTTGGATGGGCAAATCAGATTTCAAAAAGATGATTTGAGAGATCATGTAGCCCGAGAAGTCATAAAGGGGGAGAGGGTGTTAGTATATGCAGGCTCTGATCATGCCAAATGGATAACCAACAGTATTAGAGCCACTCTGGGATATCCACCCTTATGTGATGATGATAATGTGGCTGAGTTAGGTGTGCAACCAGCTCTACTTGAAGGTGATCAACCAGAGGTTGCCCAAGTCATTTACCCCCTGCAAATCTTGAAATGATACAACAACAAGTTTAGTCTATGTACAGCCCTCCACAACAAGTTACTAATGTTATTATTGAAAAGGAAGATATGCCAGAAGCTGGTGTGAAAGCTCAGTAAGATGCTCAATTATAAAAGAAGAGATTCAGAGAGCAGGTAGAGTTGAAACCTGATTTTGAGCAATGGAGCCCCACTTCTAGAAATATCATATTAACTGCCTGGAAAGATGTAAAAGGCCAAGTTCATGAAAGGGGTAAATGGTATAATGAGCAGGAGTGGCAAAAGTATGAGGCTAGGCAAGAAGCCATAGTTCAACATAGAAAAAAGGCTAAGAGTGGGAAGCTACCTCCTGATGCTCAGGAGCCTAGCAAGTATTTCCCTAAGCTTTTTCATTATTTTGAAAGGCAAAGGATTAAGGCTGAAGCACAAAAGAAGGCTGAGTTGAAAGGCAAGAAGCCCATTGAAGATATAGAACCTTCTGTGCAGGCTCAGATTAAATCAGGAAAAGGAATAGTCATCAAGGAGCCAGTCCAGCCTTAGTCTAGTTTTACTATCTTTTTCCAAGAACTATGTATTTCTTAGTTTTTTTACAGAAGTCTATGTAAACAGTGTTATGAAACTTTTTGATATAATAAACAAAACAATGTTCTATGTTCATTTAATTTGCATCCTTATTCTGTGATGTCAGTTTATTATTTTTTTTGTTTATAGATTTCCCTGTTAAATAATGCTTATACATCAACATGCTTATTTATCATAGGTGGTGTATATCATTGACAAAAGGGTTATGACTTCTCCAAATAGGGGGAGATTGTTGGATACATTGGAAAATGTGTACCTGATTTGCAGAAGCCTCACTTAGCTCAATGATACACATCAAGGTGTATTTGATGTTATTTTGAATTTATATGTGCAGGTTAAGTATTACCTAAAATACAAAAAAAGTTTCTAAGTCTATGTGTCGACACATGAAGAAACTGTGTCGACACACAGAATATGTTAGTCGACATAAACTGTGTCGACACTGGGAGACGGTGTCGACACATAGAATAGATAGTCGACATCAACTGTGTCGACACTGGGAGGCAGTGTCGACACACAGAATAAATAGCCGACATCAACTGTGTCGACACTAGGAGACTGTGTCGACACACAGAAGCAGAGATGACATTAACTGTGTTGACACCTGGAGGCAGTATCGACATACAAAATTCTTAGTCTACATAAACTGTGTCGACACACAGGACTTGTGTCGACACACAACAGAGTTTCAACATAATTTATTGCTGTGGAATGAAGAAGTAATTATGTCGACACAAAGAGGCAGTGTCGACACTTTCTCAAGATACAGTGTCAAGAAGCTGTGTCAACATCAAGGAAGCTATGTCAACACCACTAAAGTCTGTGTCGACACTTAAGTTACATATGTAGACACATATTTCCAGTTTGTCTTGACACATAATGACAGTCAATCTCGACGCTTTGCTGACAGAGACAAAGGTTCAAGAACTGACTGGGGACTTGACAGCTGTGCATTCCAATAACTTTAATGAAGGTGTCGGACTTGTCAGAAGTTTGTTATAAACCGGATCAGCCGGTTACCATGGATGAAGTCTATAAATATAGATGGATTCAGAATATGAAAGAGATGATTGATGATATACATAACTAACACAACTATTGAGATATTGATCATTGATCAAGAAAGTGCAAGGCACACAGAAGAAGATCTTCGTGAGAAGATCTAAGAAGACATACTGAAGTGATTATCCACTCATATTTTGTATAAGGTGAATTCATTCAGAATTCAGAAGGAACTTCAAAGGAATTGGGGAGAGAGAGCTCCAGCTGTTTTGAGGTCAAGAAGGAGACAATCACAAGTCTCTTAAGAAGTAGATCCAGAACTAATCTACTAAGAAGATCCAGATCCATATCTGGAATCCAAGAAGGAAGCTAACCGTCAGTCAGCTTCAAAGGAGATCAACCCTACTAAGTTCAGATTCAAGAAGCTTTGAAGAAAGCTAAGAATAGGTTGATTTCAGTCATCAGTCTCATCAAGAAGCTGATCAAGAATCCTCTTATCCTTTCTCTCTTAATAAGGATAAAAGACCATCAAATTACTTATCAAATTCTGTAGGATCTTTTCAAAGATCTGAGTTGTAAGCCTGTGTTATAAAGGCTGAGTGTAGGAGATTTTGATCTCTGAGTTGTAAGACTGATTGAGCCTGAGTGTAGGAGAATTTGTTCTCTGAGTTGTAGGCCTTGTGGCAAGGCTGAGGTAGGGCTGTTAGCCTGAGTTATAGGAACCTTATAGGGTTCTGAGTTATAGGAACCTTTCAGGGTTCTGAGCTGTAAGATCTGTGGATCTGAGAAGAAGGAAGAAGTTAGGCTGAATCTAGCACACAGCTAGATAGGTGAAGGGGGGAAGTGGATGTACCCAGACCTTGGGGAACCACTATAAATCTATGTGCAATCTGTGATGCTTGTGTTATTTTAGATTCTGTGATTGCATATGCTGTGTTAGCTGTAGGGATTTGAGATTTATGTTAAAGAACTGAAGCTATATTTTGCCTTAGTTTAAAACAAGGAAAAGAACCTATTCACCCCCCTAGGTGTTTAGGTTTTCTTGAAGTTAAATCTATCAGCAATGGAATCTAGGAAGACATCTTGAGAGAGGTTAATTGCACCAAATATTCAGTGCATCCCGAGATTGCCAAGATTTATAATAACTTGTGGAAGACCATGTTCTAGCCTGGAGTGAAGAGAGCTATTAGTATTATCTTACGTATTGTGAGGCTTGTCAATGGTGAAGGTGGAGTGTAAGAGTCAGGGAGGATTATTACAGTCATTACCCATCCCTGAGTGGAATTTCAAGGATATCTCCATGGATTTTGTCCATGGGTTACCTCGCTCGTGCTTGGGAATGATTAAGTTTGGGTGATTGTGGATCACTTGACGAAGGTTTCCAGGTTCATTCTAATGAGGAATGAGTCGCATGTTGATGTTTTGGTGAGTCTCTTTGTGGATCAGATTGTGTGGTACCATGGGGTGCTGGTGTCTACTAATCTTGAAGAAAATAAAACCAAACTAGCAATCCAACTAAGCAAGTATACCTATCAAACTGTAGCTAGGGGACACAAATGTGGTATTAAAATCCGGGAACCGTTGAGTAATCTTACTCACACGAAGACTATTATCTTATCGAAGAAACTTTTAGGATTGTTAACTAAATTAAAAGAAGATACTACTTGCATAAAGAAAATCACTTGCACTTAATCATAGAGGCCACAACTAGCGATTAAAACGATGGGTTAAATAATGATAAAGAAAAGAACTCGATCGAGAATCACCTCTCCTAAGTTGATCAAAAATGTGATAATAAACTCTAACATAATAAGGCAAAGGACCTTGACCGTGGAGGTTCCTAAAGCATGAACATGCTTCTCCTTAAGACGTGCCCACTTGAGTTTAGGAATGTCCGACCGAACTCTCTTCCAAATCGGAGGCCTAAAGCTTGTTATACACTGTGAACCCCGCTATTGTATTTCACTCCAATCCGGGAGATTTAATGCCTGCCTCTCTCGAGGGGTGCGTGCAACTCTCTTTACTCTTGAGTGTTCACTCCAAACTACGAGCCTCTCGGCTAGCTAAGAGTGGAACCAATGATGGAAAATATATATCGATGATATATCACCAATCACAATTAATCAAGAGTAAATCAAGTTATAAACCTTACAAAGGAAAAGTAAACTAGAGCATCATAAATTAATCAACTCAAATCTCGGATCATCAAGATCGAGTATAAGGAGGATTAGTTACACATTGTGAAGTGGAGGAAGAGAGATAAGTAGGAGTGCATAGAAACAAAATAGAGACAAGTAAAAGTAAACAGACTTTATATTGATTCAACAGAGAGCTTACAACTTTAATTATAAAAACAACTATACTTGTAGGAAAATGAGAAACTAAGCCAGTACTAAAAGTAAACTACTAAAGAAATTTCAAGAACAATTATAGAAGCAGTAATACTGAAACTAAAATAAGAAAAACTGAAATGAGAAAAGTGTTGGAACACCCTATTACTAATTTGGGTAAGGATCACTATGTTTCTCTTAGGAAACCAGGTTGACCTAGATGTATAGTTGAAAAGGTCAACATTAGAATGTGTCTAAGGCTTAGAACTTAGGTTTGAAGCTGCCCCCAGGACCATTCCAACATTTCAGAAATAGAGCCAAGAATAAGACATCTTTCGTCGAGCTCAGGTCGACGAAACGTCGACCTCCGTTCGACGTTCTCTGAACTCAACTATGATAAATCGTCGAGCTCTATTCAATGATCTTCAAGCTCAGACCGACGATCTGCCTTAAGTCAGTTTGCTTAGTCGTCGAACTCCAGTCGACGATCTTCTAGCTCAGGTCAACGATCACTCTTCTCTTATTCTCCAGGTCGCTGAGCTCGGTTCGACGATCTTTGAGCTCAGTTCAACGTTTTCTGTCTGTTGATCTTATTCCATCTCTGAGCTCAGTTCGACGATCGTAGAGCTCAGATCGACGATTTTCTGAGAGATCGATGTTTTTTAAGGATTCAAATTCTGTCAGTCTTTGGAATGTTTTTGAATTCTCTCAGAATTTATATCAAGAAGATCTGCCAGCCATTTTCATTTATTCTGGAGCAAGTTTCAAGGAATTATCAAGAGAATGTTTTGCTGGACTTTCCTCTAGAAGACAAATTCTTTATGGAAGGTATTTAATGCCTGATAACGGCTATCTTGGATGAAGAACCTTCTGGGAATAAGAATTTCTTCTCTTTTCTTCTCTCAACAATAGAATCAAGAGTCAACACAATCAATAGAATCAAGAGACACACATACTGTTACAGAAAAAGGAGAATTAGCTGAATAATTTTGTGTACTCAAAAAGTGATCATAGCTTCATCTTAAGGACTCCAGACAACTCATCTTTCAGCCTCTGCTGAAACAATCTTCTGCTGGAGATCTGAAGTTTCTGAAGACCTATCACCCTAGAGCAAAGCTTCCATTCCTGATTCATTCAACATCTCAGGGGGAGCTTTGACAACAAAAGATCCACTTGTGCTTCTCTCTTGAATTGAGACAGAGAAGACCTCATCAATCTTTTCTTTTTCCTTTCCTCCTGTAAAAGGGTTTTCAAAACTCCCTTCAAAAGTCTTGATTCTGGTTCTGAGAACCTTGTCAAAACTCAGTGGTGGCAAGACACCTGATCAAAAAATCTAGTTTGGTTTTTGAGCACCTTATCAAAAGCTCATTGGTGCCCAGGACACCTGATCAACTCATCCTGTAGTGGATTCCTACCAAGGGTGGTAGAAGTGTGGATGTACCCAGGTTTTTGGGGAACCACTATAGCTCCTTGTTTTTTCTGGTTTGCTTGTGTGTTCTCTTTGCTGTGTGCTGTGCTCTTCCTTTTTACTGTCTTTTTAATTCTATAGCTAGGCACCCTACACATATATATAAATCAAATCTTAAAAGCTTTGCTAAGTTTAAAATTGTGAATTTATTTTAATTAAACTCTATTCACCCCCCCTCTAGAGTTGAGATAGATCTTACCCTCTCTTTCAATTGAGAAAAGGAGAGAGGAAGAACAATAAGGAAGAATTGAAAATGGCAGCACTTCCCATCTCTAAAAATTCTTATTCAAACACAAGGGGTGGGGTTCAATTTATAGAAGTTTCAAAGAGACATGCCCATGCCTCCTGTCATGAATAGAGGTTGACCTTGGTACGAAATCTAGCGGGAAATGATGATTGCGACGTGCATTAATGGCGGCAACATGCTTTTTGGAAGAGCGGGACTTGTTTGCTGGCAGTAGGCTTTTTGCAGGGAGGGCTCGACTAACGACAAAGAGAAGGAGCAGGAGGAGTTCGACGAACATAGAATGAAGGCGGAGCTCGATGAAATTGTAGGAGTTTGTCGAATGCAGAATGAAGGCGGAGCTCGACGAAATTAGACGAGTTTGTCGAACGTAGAATGAAGGCGAAGCTCGACGAAATTGGAGGAGTTCGTCGAACGCAGAATGAAGGCCGATCTCGATGAAATTGGAGGAGTTTGTCGAACGCAGAATGAAGGCGGAGCTCGACGAAATTGGAGGAGTTCGTCCAATGCAGAATGAAGGAGGAGATCGACAAAAAGGTTGAGTTTGACGAATTGGCGGATTTCGACGAAAAAGCGGAGCTCGTCAAAAAGGCTGAGTTCGACGAAAAGGTGAGTTCGACGAAATTGGCTGAGATCGACAAAAAGGTTGAGTTCTACGAAAAGGTGGAGCTCGACGAAAAGGCTGAGCTTGTTGGTTGAAACATGCAAACTCACAAAGAAACGAGAAAACATTAGTGGTATTAATATATATATACAAAAGGAGGTCAAAATAAAGCTTTAAAAACATGATTTACATAATAAAAACCTGTAATTACCCTAGTAGTTTAAACTACAAAACATATTATCAACCTCGCCAAAGCTTAAGATTTGCTTTTCCTAAAAAAAAAATATAAAACTAGCGAACATAAAAGTGACTAATCAGGAAAATTCTAATTATGCTAACACAAGTACTATGCGAAATTCTAAGTAGGGAGAAGGTGAAACGTAAACCTAAAACATTTGTTTAAACATGGTTTCAACTTTTATAAACTTTACTAAAAAAGACAATTCATCCAAGATTTTATCAGAATTCTTTAAATAAGTTAAAGCAAGTCAACAAATGAAATAGAGCATTGAGTTGTTACTAGATTCTAAGAAGCATTTTATACCAAAATCAATCAAAGAACAAAAATCTAAATTCAAATCCAAGACTTAACTAATCTATTTTTCTTTATCACATAGCTAAAAGAAAACCTAGGAGCATGAATCAACATGACTTAATAGGACCGAATTTTTTTGTTTAGGCATATAATTAGGAATGGAATTCAAAGATAAAGATGAAGGCTTAAAATCACACTAAACCAAAATAAAGAGTTTCAAAATTTAAAAAAATAACATACTTTTTTTCTTTTTTATTATTTTTTTCTTTTCAAAACAAAGACCATAAATAATTTGTCTTTTCATTTTGAAATTGGCCACAAAATTTAACATTTCATTTTAGCATACTTTTTTTTAAATTTCTCCAAAAATCACAAAACAACCCTATCACAACATGAAATTTTATGAAACTCAAAAGTTAGTGTGATACGGTAGGTTGGAAAGTTTGGCTTTGGTGAAAAATGAAATGATAAGTGGAGTTTTCAAATGGAATAGGAAAAAGTCTCAAAAGAGGCTAATTAGGGGGATAATTTTGGGGTTGGAGAGAAGGCTCAAACAAAAACAAAGATGACCTACATCATTTTCATGCTCCTAAAATTTTCCTAAAGCATTAGTTTTGAAAAATTTCAAAAAGTAGGTCCTAGATATTAAATAGAGACTAATGAACTTATTTTAAAAATAAGAATAATACGAGTCTAGAATCATTCACATCTACTACACTACTCAAAGTTGACATTACAAATATTATCCAAAAAAAAGTAAAATAGTGGATGAAAGATTTTTTGGAAGTAAAGAAAATAAAGAGCAAGAAAGAATAATAGAATTGGGAGTTTAGAAAAATATTTCACGTTAACATGCTACCGTAAATTAGGAACACAACATGTCCAACATTTTACTTGTGAAATATAATTAGAGAGATCGATTATAAAAATTATAATTAGATAAGTCGTTATATGGAATTTTGTGTAAAATAAAACAAAAGCAAAGGGTACTATTGAAATACTAAAATTAGTTTAAACTTAAACAAATAACATATATTTTTGATTTTGAAATATTCTCTTCTTATTATCTTTTTTAGAGATTTTTCTTTAAGAAGAAAAAGGAGAAAGCATTAATTTTTTTTTTGATTTTTATTGATTTTTTTTCTTCAGAGAAACAAAATAAAAAAAAGAGAAGGAGGAAATCCTCCCCCAAGCTTAAAATGGACATTGTCCTCATTAGAGAAAAGAGGGGAAAGAGAGAGAAAAATTAAAATAGAAATAAAAGTATAGAATTGAAAACAGGTACTTCCCCGGATTTGTGAGTCGCGGAAGGTTGCGTGATGCCGCTCCCTCATGCTTGTGCTATGGATCTTCATAAAATGTCTTCTTTAGACTTCATGATGGATTCAGCAGCGTTGGAGCAGGCAATCGCAGAGGCTTCAGCTTGTTAGAGCCGTCCGGGGCAAAAAGTGCAAAATAAAGAAAATAGAAAAATAACTTGGGTTGCCTCCCAAGAGCTCCCTTTGTTTAAAACGCCATTTGAGCTCGACGCAACAGGCTATGAGGGTCCTCCCAAAAATTGTTCTTCAACTTGATAGTGACCACCGGTCGGTCCTTCATGCAAATGTTTTAAAATATCTAATCCTTCTTCAAAAGAAACACATGTCCTTATCACTTGGTCCGCACAGACTCGGAAAAGATGCGGGTCCTCCCAAAAATAGTTCTTCAACTCATAAAAGAATTTCTTCTTTGGCTGAGAGGAGAACTCTTTCGGGAGTACATGAGCCACTAAATAATTGGCTATGTGTGCAAATAAAGAAGAAGAGGATGTGTTAATTAAAAGCAGCTTCTCATCGGGGAAGAAATCATTAAAAGATTTTTCATCTAATTTTTCTATATATAGATTATCTAATCGTGAGAGATGGCCAACGAGCAATTTCTCGGCTCCTTTCTTATCACAGATTTCTAAGTCAAACTCTTGGAGGAGTAAGACCCAGCGAATCAGGCGCGGCTTGGCATCCATCTTAGCAAGAAGATACTTGAGGGTTGAGTGGTCCGTAAAAACGATAATTTATGAAAGCGTAATATAAGGACAGAATTTATCAAAAGCGAAAATAATTTCTAGGAGCTCCTTATCGGTTGTGGTATAATTCTCTTGTGTCTATGTAAGTGTTTTACTTGCATATTAGATGGGGTGAAAGTTTTTAGATATTCGTTGTCCTAGTACGGCTCCCACATCGAAACTACTCACATCACACATAATTTCAAAGGGAAGGTCCTACACCTGAGCTATCATAATAGGGGAATTAATTAACTTTTCTTTTATTAATTCATAGGCAGATATACAAGGTTTGTCAAAAATAAATGTAGCATCTTTTTCCAGAAGATGAGTAACGGGTTTGGTGATTTTGGAGAAGTATTTAATAAAATGGCGATAGAAGCCAGTGTGTCCTAGGAAACTCCTTATAGCTTTAACGTTCGTAGGCTGCGATCGCTTATCGATAACTTCTATCTTAGCTATGTCTACTTCATTTCCTCTCGATGAAATCATATGACCCAAAACTAACCCTTCCCTTACTATAAAATGGCATTTTTCCTTATTTAGGGTAAGGTTAGTTTCTTCGCATTTTTCTATGACTTTTTCGAGGTTTTCTAAGTAACTATCAAAGGCATCGCCGAACACGGAGAAATCATCCATGAACACCTCCATAATGCTTTCTTCATACTTGTCGAAGATAGCAAGCATACATCACTGGTATGTAGCTGGTGCATTGCATAATTAAAACGACATTCTTCGGTAAGCGAAGGTGCCAAAGGGATAAGTAAATGTAGTTTTCTCCTGGTCCTCGAGAGAGATGGGGATTTAAAAGTACCCTGAGAGACCATCGAAAAAACAGTAAAAGCTATGGCCGGATATTGCTCTAAAATTTGATCGATGAACGGCAAGGGAAAGTGGTCCTTGCGGGTTGCATCGTTTAACTTATGATAGTCAATACACATTCACCACCCTATCACCGTTCGTGTCGGGATTAAGTCATTTTTCTCATTACTAACAAAAGTTATCCCTCCCTTTTTTGGCACTACCTGGACAAGGCTAACCCACTTACTATTAGATATAGGATAGATAATTCCTGCCTCTAATAGTTTCATAACCTCTCCCTTTACGACTTCTTTCATATTTGGATTTATACGGCACTGAGGTTGGATTGAATTACATGAATTATCTTCCATTTGGATTTTGTGGGTACAGAAAGATGGGCTTATGCCCTTGATATTAGAAATATTCCAGGCAATAACTCGGCGATGTTTTCATAAAACTAGACGGAGTTTATCATTTTGTAATTCAGTTCGGTAGGCTAAAACTATCACTGGTAGCTTGGTGTCCTTTTCTGAGAATACATACCTAAGATGTTCGGGTAGTTCCTTTAATTTTAGGGTAGGGTGTTCTTTATATGATGATTTGAAAGTTCTTTCCTTTTCAAAAATTATATCTTCGTAGACTTTAACTTTATACGGAAAATTAGAAAGGGTGGAGTCCGCGATCATGGCCGTTTCTTACAGAAATTCATTTGGAAGAGTTGAAGAAAAACAAAAATCAGAAATCTCACTTTCACTTTCAGAAAGGTAGTAGAAAGATTCTTCACCTAAGGCATCTAAGAAAAAATAGGAGTCGTCATTCTCTAGGGTATTCTTCATTGAGGGGGTTATAGAGAAGGTCACTTCGTCATCGCCTACTCATAGGAAAAGCATACCAATGCTTACATCAATGAAAGCTTGGGAGGTGGCAAGGAAGGGTCGGTCAAGGATCAAGTGAATCTCGACATCTTCTTCGATGTCCAATATGATGAAATCCACTGGGAAGATGAATTTGTCGACTTTAACTAAGACATCCTCCATGATTCCTAATGGGTATTTAACTGATCTATCAGCGAGTTAGATACTTATGCATGTGGGGTTGAGGCTACCAATTCCTAACTTCTTGAATAACGAGAGGGGCATCAGGTTGATACTCACACCTAAGTCAGCTAATGCGTGCTTGATAAAAAGATCACCAAAGACATACGGTACAAAAAAACTACCTGGATCACTGATCTACATTAGTAAACCATTTGTCAAGATCGCAGAGCACTCGACATTCAGTGTCACATGCTATAAGTTTTCTAACTTTTTTTTATTAGTCAGGAGGTCCTTAAGGTACTTAGCATACTTCGGTATTTGGGAGATTTCTTAGTGGAAGGGTAGATTTACGTGGATTTGCTTAAATATTTCTATGAAACGGGAGTATTGATCATCCTGACATTTCTTGTTAAGTTTGGAAGGTTATGGTGGTGTTGGATCATTTCTAAAGGTGGGTTGTAGAGTGAGATCTTTTTATAAAGCAGAGAGCATAGTGATAACTTCTTTTTCATCAGATGGTGGAATATTCAAAATTGGGGTGGAGCTTGCCTCGGGCTCTTTGCAAACCATACCAGAAACTTGCTTCCCACTCTGAAGAATTATAGCTTTCGCTTTCTCTCTCGGGTTGGGCTTGGAATTGGAAGGAAGAGACCCGGCAGGTCGCTCAGAAATAATTTTTGGGAGTTGTACTACTTAATTCTCTAAACTTTTAACGGTCCCGGCTAGGGTTCTTATAGTAGCATCATTAACATTCATATATTTTGAAAACATTTCCTCCAAACTTGGAGGTTTTGGAAAATTTAGAGGAGGTGGTGGGGGTGTAGAAAACACATTTTGTGGTGGAGGGCGCATTGCATTGAAGGGATAACTCCACGAAAAGTTCTGGTGGTTCTGTAAAGTCGGATTATAACTATTCGGAAAAGCGAAACCCGGGATAGGAAAATTAGCATCAGAAAAATTATGAAAAGCATTTCTAGGCATATTATTAACATAATCCAATTGTTCGTGAGCAGGAGTTACAGATTATCATACCTGAGGGGTGGAGGCATCAGTCATCTCTGTTATCTTTTTACTTAATACTTCCACTTGCAGAGCTAGCATGGAGACGTTATCTACTTCAAAGATACATGCAGGTTCGTTTGGGCGGGATCAAGACACATTCCACTAATATGTGTTCATGTCCATGTCCTCGAAAAGTTCAAGAGATGCTTCAAGGGTTTTCTGGTTTAAGGTACAACCGGAAGCTGCGTCGATCATTTGCTTTGTGCTTTGATTTAGCCCATTATAAAACGTCTACACCTGCAACCATACAGGCAGCGTGTGATGGGGGCATCATCTTAACAGTTCTTTAAACCTTTTCTAAGTTTGATACAAGGTTTCAGAATCTATTTGTCCAAAGGCAGAAATATCGTTCCTAAGTTTTGCGGTTTTAGCTAGCGGAAAATACTTCGCCAGAAATTTTTCAGTTAGTTAATCCCAGGTGGTGATGCTTTTTTTGGTAGAGTGTTCAACCATTGCTTAGCCTTGGTTCTTAGGGGGAAAGGGAAGAGTCTTAGACTAATAACATCATTTGTAACACCATTGATTTTAAAGGTGTCACAAATCTAAAGAAAGCTAGCTATATGCGCGTTGGATCTTCATCTTGAAGTCCGTCATATTACGCATACTGCTACACCATTTGAATTATGCTAGGCTTAAGTTAAAATTTATTATTAGCTATATCAGGGAGAACTATGCTTTATTCTGTACCCTCTAGATTCGGCCGTGCATAATATGACATAGGCCTATGCAGGGCTTCCTGTACGATGGGCTCTTCCATTCTTAGGTTAGAAAACGACTCGGAATCCTCAATCGGCAGTTGGAGAGTAGGAACTTGAAATCGCGATCTTCTCTGAAGAGTATGCTGAATTTTGTGGTCCAAGTCCAAAATATCTTATGAATTTCAACGAGTCATGCTCTAGCAGAAGAGAATATGAATAAAGAAAAAAAATAAACTAGAAAAATACTTACTTTTTTTGGAATAGATTTTTTTTAATGTTTTAACTCCCAAACTTCCCAAGGGCTATCCGATAAAGGGTTTACAAGGCACTAGACAAGATAGTGGTATTTAAGCCACATTGCCCTTTTCGAGAGAGTTAGGTGGTGTAGAAAATTGTGATGTGGGTTTCTATTAAGAGCATTAATATGTTTTTTTTGAAATTTTAATTTTTAAGAAAGATGGTGAGAAAGAGAAATGATAAAAGTAATAGGTTTGTGTTTTCGAATTATTAACAAAAGTTTTGTCCCTAACAACGCCACCAAAAACTTGGTGTCTACTAATCGTGAAGAGAATAAAACTAAACTAGCATTCCAACTAGGAAAGTATACCTATAGAATTGTAGCTAGGGGACACAAGTGTCGTATTAAAATCTGGGAACTGTTGAGTAATCTTACTCACACGAAGACTATTATCTTATCGAAGAAACTTTTAGGGTTGTTAACTAAATTAAAAGAAGAGACTACTTGCATAAAGAAAAGCACTTGCACTTAATCAAAGAGGCCACAACTAGCGACTAAAATGAGGGGTTAAACAATGATAAAGAAAAGCACTCGATCGAGAATCACCTCAGCCTAATTTGATCAAAAATGCAATAATAAACTCTAACTTAATAAGGCAAAGGACCTTGAACGTGGAGGTTCCTAAAGAATTAACACACTTCTCTCGAAGACGTTCCCACCTGAGTTTAGGAAGGTCCGACCGAACTCTCGTACAAATTGGAGGCATAAAGCTCGCTTTACGCTGTGAACCCTTCTATTGGATTTCACTCCAATCTGGGAGATTTAATGTCTGCCTCTCTTGAGGGGTGCATGCAACTCACTTTACTCTTGAATGTTCACTCCAAACTACGAGCCTCTCAGCTAGCTAAGAGTAGAAATAAAGATGAAAAATATATATCGATTATATATCTCCAATCACGATTAATCATGAGTAAATCAAGGTCTAAACCTTACAAAGGAAAAGTAAACCATAGCATCATAACTTAATCAACTCGAACCTCGGATCATCAAGATCGAGCACAATGAGGATTAGTTACTCATGGTGAAGTGGAGGAAGAGAGATGAGTAGTAGTATATGGAAACATAATTGAGATAAGTAAAAGTAAACAGACTTTATATTGATTCAACAGAGAGCTAACAACTTGAAATATAAAAACTATTACACTTGCAGGAAAATGTGAAACTAAGCTAGCACTAAAATTAAACTACTAAAGAAATTTCAAGAACTATTACAGAAGCAGTAATAATGAAACTAAACTAATAAAAACTGAAATGAGAATAGGAGACAGGAAAAACAATAAGGAAGAACTGAAAATTGCAGCACTTCCCCTCTCCAAAAATTGTTATTCAAACACAAGGGGTGGGGCTCAATTTATAGAAGTTTCAAAGAGACATACCCATGCCTCCTGTCATGCACGGAGGTTGACATTGGTACGAAATCTAGCGGAAAATGATGATTGTGATGTGCATTAATAGCGACAACAGGTTTTTTGGAAGAGCGGGACTTGTTCTCTAGCAGCAGGCTTTCTGCAGGGAGGGCTCGATGAATAGCAAATAGAAGAAGCAAAAGGAGTTCGACGAACACAGAATGAAGGAGTAGCTCGATGAAATTGGAGGAGTTCATCGAACGCAGAATGAAGGTGGAGCTCGACGAGGTTGTGTTCAACAAAATTGGCGGAGTTCGACGAAAAGGCGGAGCTCGTCGAAAAGGCTGAGTTCGACAAAAAGGTGAGTTCGACGAAATTAGCTGAGCTCGATGAAAAGGTTGAGTTCGAAGAAAAGGCGGAGCTCGACGAAAAGGCTGAGCTTGTCGAAATTGGCTGAAAACCTATAAACTCGCAAAGAAAAGAGAAAACATTAGTGGTATTAATATATATACAAAAGAGGTCAAAATAATGCTTTAGAAACTTGATTTACATAATAAAAACCTGTAATTACCCTAATAGTTTAAACTACAAAACGTATTATCAGGTGCGCAAGACAATTGTTTCTTACCGCGATGGTCGGTTCACTTCCAAGGAATGGAGGGAAGTTCAAGCATATATACGCTCTAGCCTTACCTTTAATATGGCTTTTCATCCTCTGACCGATGGCCAGTCTGGGAGGACAATCAGAACCATGGAAGATTTATTGAGATTATGCATGTTGGATAAGGGTGAGCTGTGGGAAAGGCTTTTGCCACTATTGGAGTTTTAATACAATAATAGTTATCAAGCTAGCATCAAAATGGCGCCCTACAAAGCACTTTATGGGAGGTGTAGAACCCCATTATCGTGGGTGCATGATGAAGACCCAAAGACTTTAAGAGTGAGTATATTGATGACACTGATGTTATGGTTAGATTAATAGGAGACAGTATGTTGGAGGCTCGGAGTCGACAAGCAAAGTACTATAATGAGAAGCACCGGGGTGTGGAATTTCAAGTGGGTGACATGGTGTTCTTGAAGATCAAGACAATGCATGGAGTTTCACGTGTGCGCGGCAGAAATAAGCTCATCCTGAGATATGTGGGGCTTATGTTATATTGGAGAGGATTGTCCCTTTTGCATATCCTGAGATATGTGGGGACTTTTATATCGTCCCAATTTGTGCTAGACCCCACACACACGTTTTGAGTCAAGAGAGTTGACTCTGGATTGGGGTGCACTGATGGGTAAGCTTGTACTCGAGCCAGGGAAGCACTGACTCGACGCTGGGTGTGAGGTTGCTACCGCGCGATGGTTGTGGGATACCATGCGGTAGTAGCAGGCGTTCAGTGTTCAAGATGCCTCTTAACGAGCGTTGAGTGCTACTGCACGGGGGTTGTTAATTACTGCTGGCGGTACTGTGAGTCAAGTGTGTCAACTAGATTCGGCAAGCATTGAGTGCGTTGAGTGTACTCGACAATCATCAATCTACTACTGCGTGGTGGTAGCGGGATACTGCGTGGCGGTAGTAAAGCTGGGCATAGGCAAAGGTCTTTGTGAGCAACTACCTGGAGGTAAAAGTATCACTGGCTGTAGCATTTTGACATACCTACCGCGTGGTGGTAGAAAGAGTACCGCGTGGCGATAGTGGGCCAGGTGGCGGGGTACCAGTTGTGTATTTAGAGGTACTGCATGGCGGTATCTCTCTTATTGGGAAACCCTATATCGAACTGGCTGCTCCTTTATAAACAATGTCAAAGACATCGACAATCTTCATCTTCATGAACATCTCCCTTCTCTGAAAAGAATGGGAGCCGAAGGTCGATGGCGTCATTCCACTAAGGAGGAGGACACGATCCATGGCCAGAAATTAGGTGAACTTCCTACCCTCTCCCTTATTGCTAGATCTTTAGATCTATTATAGGAGAGATGTATGCTCAAGACAGCTTGACTTTGGTACATAATGGAGATATCCTAGGTAGAGACCAAGCTAGGAACTTTGTCCTAGGGTTTGTTGTCTTAAACCTTTCCTCTCTTCATTATGAGGACGATGGATTTGGTTTCGTGAAGAATGGTGGTCTATTAATGGTGAATACGGGAGGAGGAAGAGCTGAATGCATCTTTGTATGAATGGCTAGAGGAAAAAGACGAACCGATGTCGTTCGTTCGACTTTACGATGCGTGCAGATTTATGTATGCAATAGGTTTCGTGCTCGATTTAAGCCATGATCCGAGCATTTCTAGGTATGGAACTAAAAAGGAAAGTTGTAGCCCTCGGAAAGACCTTTCCAACGAATTGTGGCACGTTTTCTGGTGAGCAAAGTGGCTCCTGCAGAGTGCGACGGATGTTGCTGCGTTGAACTAACATAAGGCCAAGAAATATTTTTTGTTTAAGAAGTTGATGTATTAGCCTGGTGTTTGAATCTTTTTTGACTTGGTAGGAAGTCATAGCCTTGGATGAAATCTTGCATTGGGAGAATCTAGTTTGAGTAAACTGTTATGAGCTAATGAACTATGTATTTGTTTTGATGGACCTCATATGTATAAATGGTTTATCCATGCAATCCGATGAAAGTGAATAGAATAATTCTTTGCTGGTTGATGTGTATTGGAAGAGTAATTGGTGCGCTTGTACGATATATGCAATCGATATCAAGTGATGAACTATAAATAATGAAAGAACTTGAGGTGTGTAATTGTACACAACTATTAATTATCTAGAAACGTATATGTTTTGTTGATCATTTCCGGAAACAAGATGTACTGAATGATAAATGATTTCATGTGCGGCGCATTCTAAACTTAGAAAAAGGGGCTAGATGAATATTATGCCCATGGTCATGCCATGAGCTTATTGACCTTATGAATTGATAGTATGATTAATATAAGTCCACCTCTTAGAGTTGTGTTACATCCCTATGGGTAGCGGTGAGGGTCGTATAGCAATCGAAGGGATTTACTATCTTAGGTTATGACAGAACCTTGCGATATTGAAGCACGGGTAAGTTGTTTTGAAGAGACTCAGTGTGGAGCCCTTGCGTGCTTTTCAGCACAGGTTTGGTATGATGATATGGCACTCAGTGTGGATCCCTTGCGTGCTTTTGAACACAGGATTGGTATTATGAGAAAGGACTCGGTTGTAGCCCTTAGAGGTTAGATGACATGTCTAAGTGTAGTTATATACGGTTTATGTTGACATGTGGTGTCATAATCTTCGGTTAAGGATAGTGTGGTAGGTCAACAGGCTCGTTAGTCGTCAAACTGACGGGAGTTGACAAAAAGACCTTGGGCGGTTGGGCTTGGTCCTCAGTGCTCAATCCTGAGGCTCCTTCCATGCCAGTTATAAGCCAGTTGGGTTGTGTTCTTGGTGCACATCTACCTGAGACCCTTTTTGAGCCATAGTACGCAAAGGATCCGATATTGTGTTCTTAGCATTGAGGGGTACGGAGGAATAAGCCTACCTAGTAGTGGAGATGCCTGCTCTACTGTCACCATTTGGCCATGACGGATGATGCCTGAGAGGTTAACTACCTGCTCGAAAAGTGGGAACTAAAGGACTATGTCGACATAGCAAAACAAAGTGTGTGAGTTGCATGGGTTCATCATGAACCATCATTGCATTGCATTACACCGCATAAGAAACTCATCATATAAATTTGTATGAGCACTTTTATATGATGAGTTACTTTCTATTAAGCCGACCCTTATCTCCTAAATTTGTATGGGCATTTTTATAAGTTAAGTTCTATTTCAATTGTAGTATAATATATTGGTAATTGACTGCTCTCACTCTTACAATACTTCTAGTGTAGAATGATGTTGATATTTGATGTACACTGCTACCATTATATTTATGATATGTAGAGATATACCACCTGCTTTTACGTATAGTTTATATATATTCTATACCTTTCCTTCTTTCTCCCACTGGTGCCTAAGAGCCTCTAGGGTGAGATGATGAGATAAACACTTATTCTTTATGACTAACGGATGCTATGTCTAACATTTTAGGAGGAGACCCAACATATAGAGTAGTAGTAGTAGCAGGTTATGCAGGAGGGCATCTTGGCCAGGAGGATAGGGCCTGATATGATGATACCCTCGCTAACATCGGTTACTGATGTGAGATTTTTAGAGACTATATGTTGTATCCCTTAGGGCACTTAACTCTGATATATTCAAGAGCACTGTAGTTACCTGTGTCTATTATTTTGGACTTGTACTAGTGTGGATTTTGACTTCCTTTTATTGTCTTTATATTTGGTTTGAATGGATGATATTTGTGAGAGCTGACAGAATAGCCATCTTATAGTATCGGTTAACCAGTGTGTTGACGCAACCACAAGACAACTATTTTTGGCATAAGAACCTCTTCGGTCGTGTATTGTGTTCCGGGAGGGCGGCCTTACACACACACACACCCTTCCATTCTTCTTTAAGATTCTACCAACCATCTACATGACACTTCCTTCGCCTTGTTAAGCTTCCACCACTAATGGTTGGAACTTTGAATCAACTTTAGTTACCTCCCAAATACTATCAGCCAAGTCACACTATAATTATATCCAATTCAACCAAGCTACACTAGACTCACCCCTTGCCACACAAATAATGCTTAGAGACTCAAAGTCTCGCACCAACCGATAATCATGAACCTCAATCCAGTTCCCTTTCCCGAAATATTGTCTACTCAAAGCATCGACCACAATGTTGGTCTTACCTAGCGAATACAGAATTTCCACTTGTAGTACCATGTAAATCGAGCCACCTATGTTGCCGCTTGTTCAAATCCATCTGGACCAGGAGATACTTCAGACTTTTATGATCCATGAAGATCTCCACCCTTGCTCCAAACACGTAGTGCCATCATAAATTTATAAATAACAACAAGAACAACACTCAAGATTTTATCCCAATATAGTGGGGTTGGCTATAGGGATCCTTTTTCGCCATTTTCCCTATCTTTTGTCATAATCTCACTAATGCCTAGTGATTAGACTCTCTTAATGCCTAACAAGTGCCCATAATAGTCTCCTGTATATGTGTCCAAACCATCTTAATTGAGCTTCTCATATCTTCTCTACAATTGGTGATACTCCTATCTTATCCATGATATATTCATTCCTAATTTTATCCAGTATCTTGTGTCCACACATCCACCAAAGCATTCTCATCCCTATGTAACATCCCATTTCCAACTAGACCCATGGGAGTTATTTTGTCTTAACAGAACCCTAGGAAGCCCAGGAATTGAAGTTTGTCGGCCAAGATTTTGAGTCAAGGGGTGGTCACGCCCGTGACCGACCCGTCACGCCCGTGACCTAGGGCGTGACCCCCTTCGACGATCGTCGACCTCAGGAAGACGATCATCGAGCTCAGAAATTTCATCATAGGCCAGACACGCCCGTGACCGATCCGTCACGCCCGTGACCTTGGAATGGCATTGAGTGAGCTAAGCTCACTCAACGCCGTGGTCTGGATGGCATTGAGTGAGCTTAGCTCACTCAAATCCATAAGCGGGATGGCGTTGAGTGTGTTGAGTGCACTCAACGCCATAAGTTGAATGGCGTTGAGTGCACTGACTGCACTCAATACCATCTAGTGTCGGCAGGTTGGCGTTGAGTGAGCTGAGCTCACTCAACGCCGTAATCTGTCAGGCGGGATGGCGTTGAGTGCGTTGAGTGCACTCAATGCCATAAGTTGAACGACGTTGAGTGCACTGACCGCACTCAACGCCATTTGGTGTAGTCTAGATGGCGTTGAGTGAGCAGAGCTCACTTAACGCCATAATCTGAATGGCGTTGAGTGAGCTCAGCTCACTCAACGCCATCGTTTAAAATGCCGTAATCCGGATGGCATTGAGTGAGCTGAGCTCACTAAATGCCATAATCCGGATGGCGTTGAGTGAGCTGAGCTCACTCAACGCCATAGTCTGGGAGGTCATTCTGATGGCGTTGAGTGAGCAGAGCTCACTCAACACCGTATTTGGGATGGCCTTGAGTGAGCATAGCTCACTTAACGCCGTAGCTTGGATGGCGTTGAGTGAGCTAAGCTCACTCAATGCCGTAGCTTGTATGGCATTGAGTGAGCTGAACTCACTCAACGCCATTGTACTTAGAATTTTCCAGCATTTTCTGGCAGATTGGTTATGGCTGGGTGCTGGTTCAGCTGAACCAGGCCGGTCTAGTAGTGGGCCGTTTCCTTTTAATAAGACCCAATTAGTTCTTATTTTAAAGAAGGTTGACCGGTCAAGTGAAGCTGTGCCACGTGGACCGTCGGTTTTGGCAAAAGGAATAGTTATGGCCATGGCCGAGAGCAAGGCTTCATAGCCATCAGTGGCATTTGATGCCATGGCCTTCCCCCTTCCCTTTCACGGCTGGATTAAACTCCTCTCAGGGAGAGGAGGAGTTTCCAGCCGTTAGCTTGCTGTCATAGAGCCATTTCAGCCACCCCACCATCATGGCCGAGCCAAGCTATAATGGGCAATTAATGGCCACCAGCTTTTGGCCGTCCCCCCTCCCTGACCAAGCCTTTTAACACCCTCAGAGGCCCAAGAGGAAGTTTTACCAGCCTTTACCTAAAGTTTTCGAGCCTCCCATTTTGTTGTTGAAGAATTTCGGCGACGCCACCACCGCGCAAATGGCATCACGACGATGGGCTCGACTCCAAACCACGAACAAGGTCCTCCTTTACCTCTTCTTCTATGGATAGAACTTAGAAATCATTAGGAGAGATATCGGGCTCAAAAGAGCTGGATCGGGTGAGCATTTCCATGGTTTTTCTGAAATTTCATGGTGGCGGGTTCGCCGGAAACCGCCTCTCCGACGGTCGTGCTGCCGCCCAACGGTAGCCCTCAACTCCACAGAGGTGGTGGTGGCCGGCTAGGGAGATGGCTGGTTGGCCGGGAAATAGCTTTAGAAAAGCTACAAGAATAGTTGTTTTTCTGGTTCTGTTCGGGTTCGGGTAAAGAAGAAGATGAACAGTAGTATTTTATCATATTATATATTGTATAATTAGGAATTAATTTCCTTTACTGTGCACTATGTTTAAACTGAAAATTATAGCCCGTAGGTGCTGAAACATAAAAGGTGGTCAACATAGAAAATGTAGCCCTTGAAGTCTAGTTTAATTCAAAATTAATTTCACTCGATTTGAAGTTCTGGTTAGACCACAGCGCACATTTTGGTGAGGTCTATCCATAGGGTTGTCCTGAGATTTATTATGATGCCCACATCAATCCAGACATCCAAATGACTTGAAATTTGGGGTATGGGCTATTATTAGCCATACCTAGGACTAATCCAAAAATCAGAATTTTTGGACAATGTTTTTCTATAGTTTTTGTAAAAATTTTATTATTCATCTATAATTTAATTAGGTGTCCTAAACACCTCAAAATCCCCCCAAATTTGAGTGGGAGGTCTTAGGTGGAATGTTAGAACTCTGGTAAAAATTCCACCTCATTTGGAAGTGTTTTGATTGAGTTTTAACTCAACCCTAGGTTGGCCCTTATAGGGTTAATTGGGTCAATTCATTCCTTTTGGGATTTGAATTGTCAAACAACCTCAACAGAGGCTGATATTTTGTCCACTAGCTGTTTGGGGCATGACACACCCTCCAATATAGTTTGGGGTGGTTTGGGATAGGGTAGCCCTAGAACCCTAGGGTAAGTCCCTTAATGGGGATTTTTAGGGTTGTAAAGGTCATGGGGTCAAATGACCTTGGACTGACTTGAAATTTGGTGGAGAGGACCATGGGGCCATTATAGTTCTCTGGACAAAATCTTAGGGGCTTTGGAGACAGTTAGGCCACCTAAAACCCTAACCCTAGTTTAGGTCACCAACCTTAATTTGAACTATTATGCTATCAACTGAACTACAAATCAAATACAATTTGGGCAGGATGATTTTCTGGTCTAAATGGCCATGATATAATTTTGTTGGGAATTTTGGGTTAATTTATATTGTACTTCATTCACAACTCTTATTGTGCCCTAGATATTTATTTTGAAGATTCTGGAATTTCTGTTCACTGGAAAGTTATGAAATCTCTAATTACGGCATCTTATAGCATATTAAACCTTCTGTATTTTTCCTAGGAGTGAAGCTAGCTGCCCGAACAGGGGGAACTAAAGGTCTGTGCGCATAGAGTCATGTGTGTTAGTTGCACTTGCATGAATCATGGCATAGTATATCACTACACTCATATTTGCATACAACTGAAACCCCAACGTATAAATCGGTATGGGACTTTTTATACGATGGGAGCCTTGCGGAAGACCCCTTAACTTATAAGTTTGTATGGGCATTCATATAAGTTAAGGTTACTTACTTATTTACTTATTGTTCTCTATTTGTCTTCTTATATATTTGCCACATACTACATGCCTACTTTATTACTTACTACCGTAGAATTTCTAGATGTACTTTATTCTAGATAGTTGTTTATACACCATGATAGTTATTAGATTAGCTCCATTGTCATTTGCTTGATTACTCTCCACCTTTGTAGCTTCTCTTTCCTCCTCTTCGCTCGGTGCTTAGGAGCCGTGGGGGGATGGGTAGGGGATGATAGGGCTTAGTCTTTATGACTAATGGTTTTCGAACCGCAACATTACAAGAGCTCCGGATGGGAGACAAGGACCTGCAGTCCAGGGACTAGCACCAGCAGAGTACGGTGCGCATGGAGGTGGGTCAGTCTAGCACCGGTGCACCTGCGACCAGCTCCGTGAGTGATTAGTATTTTTATAGCTTTCGCGATGAGTGATTTGTAGTGAGGACTCTGATGTACCGGGCTCGAGCCCGTTTATCTATATTTCATCTTAATAATATCTTTGCAGTACTTATACTTCTATTTTCTGTTATTTTCTATTGATGGACTGGTTGTGATTTTCTATTCATACATGTTTCTGTGAACCTGTTTACATTTTATGTATACTTACTTCTCTCTCTTGTGATCGAAAAGGGCCGGCAGAATTGGCGTTTTGTAGTGGCGACCTTCCCGAGAGTCGGTGCCACCACAAAGAGACAATTCTGGGCTAAGACCCCGGTGTTCGAAAAATAAAAAAAAGGGGGGTCTTACAAGTGGTATCAGAGCAGACCTCGATCGGAAGAGAAGTAGTCCACAAAACCCTTGGCTACCTCCGTGCGAGCTTAGTTTGCGGACAAACTAGCTGCGGAAGCAGTGGTGTGCCCATAAGGGAAATCACATGTGAAAGTCCATCCTACCCCTTCTTAAATTCCGTTCATTCGCTCTCTAACAAATGGAATTTTTCCTTTTAGCCTGTGACAAACCCTACATCACAGTAGGGGAATCCCCAGGCTTCAAATGTGGTCCCGCCTCCGCCGGCTCCAGCTCCGTTCCAGCAGATGGAGATGGGGCAAACACTGACGGCCATTCTGGAGGCCTTCAGAGCTCAGCAAGCCCCGGCCCCACAACCAAATCCCGGGGCCAATTGGATGGCTGTCTTTTGAGGACTTTCCCCTACATCCTACCTGGGGACGGAGTCTGCAGTACGTATGGAGGAATGGTTGGATATAATTTATGAGATGCTAGCGGGGATTTGATGCCCTACTAAGGAGGAAGTTTCTTTGGCAGTCTCCTGCCTGGAGTCACACGAAAAGAGGTAGTGGAGATCTCAGCTGGACACCACCTTTGCGGAGATGGATTGCGCTGATATTACTTGGGAGGAGTTCAGAGCAATGCTCTTGGGACATTTTGTACCTCAGTCGGCGAGGGATGACCTGGAGGATAGGTTCCTGCGGTTGAGGCAGGGGAACAGGACTGTGGTGGAGTACTATCAGGAGTTAACTCACCTGGCCCGCTATGCAGATGCTTACAAGTTAGACGATGCTGGATATGCCAGGAGGTTTTATAAGGGGCTGCAAGATGACATGAGACAGGCCCTCCTCTTCGTCACAAAGGGGAGTTTTGCCAGGATTCTTGAGATGGCTAAGAAGAGAGAAGAAGATCAGCTTACAGTGAAGAGCCGGAAGAGACTGGATGATGATACAGTTATTGGAGGTCGTAGAGACCGTCCTTGAGGCCAGGTTATTTGGGAGAGAAGGAACGGGGATCAGCCTCATCAAGAGTTTGGGCAGGAGTAGAGGAGTTAGGGGGTATTGGCTCCCAAGCCTTTACAGATGCTGGAAATGCCAAGGACGGCAGAGCAGGCACCGGTATGCTTTCAGTGCAATAAGCCAGGGCATATCAAGAGGAACTGCCCTATGAGGCGAGCCCCCCCACCAGCACATTAGGGCGCTCCACCTCCCCGACAGTTTTGCGGACGAGGACAGGACCGAGGACGGGGATTTCAGGATCGAGGCCGCAGGCCAGAGAGGGAGTAGGTGTATGCTCTAGACCTGACACAGCCTCGGAACCCGGAGCAGGTTATCGCAGGTATGCCAGTACTTTTAAATTTTCTTCATATAAACTAGTGTTCTAGACATAACCTAGTTAGAAATTAAGAGAAGACAACTGCAACAAGAATACTAAGACACTTAATTACCCCAGGCATAGTCTTCGTTAGCGGCAAGCCCGCTCACACTCTCTTCGACACTGGTGCTTCGCACTCATTCGTGTCGGAGGATTTCGTGAAAGGACTGGAAGGTGTTGAGCCATTCATCGGGAAGATAATGAGGGTGCGCCTACCCGATGGATCAAGGATAATGACCTCTACTCATTGCAATATGGAAGCGAGGATCGGCGGGAAGGCGTTTGATGTACCAGCGACGATTCTGAAAATGCCATATTAGGATCTGATCCTTGGCATGACTTGGCTGTGCTGGAACCATACCCAGATCGACTGCATGGAGAAGAGGATCACTGTGAGTCACGTCGACTCCTTCATTTTCATCGAAGGTATTATACCAGCACCTCGTACCTTATTATCGTCTGTACAGGCCGTTAAGGCCCACCTGCAGGGGGAAGAAGTTTATCAGGTATTTTTTGAGGAGGTCGTGGCCAAGGACTCCATTTCAGATATTCTAGTAGTGCGGTACTTCGTCGACGTGTTTCCGGAGAAGCTACCTGGGCTACCCCCGCACCGAGAGAAGGACTTTCAGATTCAGCTCATACCGGAGGCTAAGCAGGTATCCAGAGCTCCCTATCGAATGGCCCCAAAGGAGTTGGTGGAATTTCGAAGCCAGCTTCAGGAGTTAGTGGAGGCCGGGTTCGTTCGGCCTAACTCTTCACCATGGGGAGCTTCGGTGTTATTCGTTAAGAAGAAGGACGGGACTCTTTGACTGTGCATATATTACCGGGCCCTAAACAGGTTGACGGTCCGGAATACTTATCCCTTACCAAGGATAGACGAGCTATTTGACCAGCTGGAGGGAGCCCATTGGTTCTCAAAGCTGGATCTGAGGTCAAGGTACTACCAGCTTTGCATTCGGGAGGAGGACATCCCGAAGACGGCCTTCAGCAGCAGATATGGTTTGTATGAGTTTACCGTGAAGCCATTCGGGCTCACGAATGCACCCTCCGCATTCATGACCTTGATGAATTGGGTGTTCAAAGAGTATATGTACGTCTTCATTATCGTATTCATCGACGACATCCTTATCTATTCAAGGACGGAGGAGGAGCACGCGATACATCTGGCCTTGACCTTGGAGAAGCTGCGGGAGGATAAGATGTATGCCAAGTACAGCAAGTGCCAGTTCTGGATAAAGGAGGTGGCCTTTCTTAGCCATGTCATCAGTTGAGCAGGTCTGGCAGTGGATCCGGCGAAGGTCAAGGCAGTACGGGATTGGCCACCACTAAAGTTGGCCTTAGATGTTCGAAGTTTCTTGGGACTTGACAGTTATTACCAGAAGTTCGTAAAGGGGTTCTCTCAGATTGCCCTCCCTCTTACGTCTCTGACGAAGAAGGAGTCCCCTTTTATTTGGACGCCACGATGCGAGTCTGCTTTCCAGGAGCTGAAGGATCGTCTTACCTCGGCTCCCATCCTTGTTCTTCCATCAGGGAAGGAAGGATTCCAGGTGTACACAGATGCTTCCTATTAGGGGATGGGTGTCGTTCTGATGCAGAACAGGCACGTAAAAGCCTATGCCTCCCGTCAGTTGAAGTAGCACGAGCAAAACTATCCTGTGCACGATTTGGAGATGGGGGCAGGTATTTTTGCTCTTAAGATCTGGCGACACTATCTCTACGGAGTTCATTGCGATATCTTTTTTGACCACAAGAATCTGAAGTATGTCGACACCCAAAAGGAGTTAAATATCAGGCAGAGACGCTGGGTAGAGTTTCTGTCGGACTACCACTATACCATGCACTACCATCCAGGGAAGGCGAACGTGGTCGCGGATGCTCTGAGCCGGAGAGCGAGTACGACAGGAGTAGGCCCGCAGCTGATGGCCTTGGAGTTGGTTAAAGCATTCAAGGAGATGCAGATTTCACTAGTGTCTGAGGATTACCCGGAGTTATACATGGAGTACCTGGGGTCGATGGTTACTACTGATGAAATTCGAGACCGCATCAAAGATGGGCAGATGCTGGATGAGAGAGCTGAGCCGATATTCCGAGCCTTGGAGGAAGGCACGACAGGAGATTACTCTTTGAGGGATGGTCTCCTGTGTTTCCAAGGCAGAGTCTACATACCGGCAGGAGGCCAGATCCGGGAGGATATCATGACGGAAGCTCACTGCAGCCAATACTCGGTACACTTAGGGATCACCAAGATGGTAAAAGATTTGAAGAGGATGATGTACTTGTCGGGTATGAAGAAAAACATTACGTACTTCGTGATGCATTCTGAGGCCTGCCAACTCGTGAAGGAAGAATGTAGGAACCCGGCAGGCTTGCTGCAGCCAATTCCAGTGACGGAGTGGAAATTTGAAGATATAGTCATGGACTTCATACATGGGCTACCTCGATCCCGTGCGGGGAATGACTCGATCTAGGTGATAGTGGACTGGCTAACAAAGGTGGCCCGATTCATTCAAGTGGCGAAGGATGCACCTATTAGTGTATTAGTAAGGAGGTTCATTAAGCAGTTTGTGAGTTATCATGGGGTGCCAAAGACTATTGTTTCGGATTGGGATGGGCGGTTTACATCAAGGGAATGGAGGTCAGTCCAGGCCCATCTGGGTTCTCGGTTGACATTCAGCACAGCTTTTCACCCTCAGACCGACCGACGGGAAGACAGAGCGCACCAACCGTACACTGGAAGATCTTTTGCGCCTATGCAATTTGGACTGTGGCGAGCCTTGGGAGAGATTGCTGCGACTGTTCGAGTTTTTGTACAACAACGCCCATCAGTCCAGCATATGCATGGCTCCATACGAGGTGTTGTATGGAAGGAGGTGTAGGACCCCAATATTATGGGTTCAGGATTAGGATCCGCAGGTACTAGGCTCGGAGTTTGTGGGGGATACAGATGCTCAGATTAGATTGATCCGGGACAGGATGTTTGAAGCCCAGAGCAGGCAGTCCAAAAATTACGATGCGAGGCATCGTCAAGTGGAGTTCCAGGTGGGAGACCGGGTTTTCTTGAAAATACGGCCGATGAACGGAGTATCAAGGGTTCACGGGCGGAAGAAGCTCAGTCCGAGATATATGGGGCCTTACAGGATCTTGGAGCGAATCGGCCCCTTGGCTTATAGACTGGAGCTACCACCAGAGTTAGCGGGATTGCATGACGTCTTCCATGTCTCCTCACTTCGGAGGGCTCTGCTATGCCCTGAACATCTGATTTCCTCGGCAAATGGCCCGGTGGCCTCGGATCGGTCAGTAAACTTGGAGCCTATCAGGATCGATGACACGGCAGTGCGGGTCTTGCGACGGAAGATGGTTCCGTTAGTCAAGGTTCTGTGGAACAATCATGGGCAGGAGGAGCATACATGGGAGCCATAGGACTTGATGCGGCAAAAATACCCGGAACTTTTCGGTCAGGTATACCTCACAACCCCTCTGGACAATCAATTTGCGTTCCTGTTTTAAACCAATAGGACAGAAATTTCAAGGATAGGGGCTAATCTTTTGTTTATTGGGGTATATACCTAGTCAGTTGGACGAATTGGTCTTAGATTTGAAACTGCACATAGCAAACGTAATGTAGAAATGTAAATATTTCAACTCTCAGGGGATGTTACAAGCCTTTTTCTCCGAATTGGAGCCCCCGTAGGATTAACCTTGATTTCGGGGACGAAATCTTTGTTTTGTTTATTGGGATTTATAACATCCCATTTCCAACTAGACCCATGGGAGTTGTTTTGTCTTAACAAAACCCTAGGAAGCCCAAGAATTGAAGTTTGTCGACCAAGATTTTGAGTAAAGGGGTGGTCACGCCTGTGACCGACCCGTCACGCCCGTGACCTAGGGCGTGACCCCCTTCGACGATCGTCGACCTCAGGAAGACGATCGTCAGCTCAGAAATTTCAACATAGGCCAGACACGCCCGTGACCGATCCGTCATGCCCGTGACCTTGGAATGGCGTTGAGTGAGCTAAGCTCACTCAACGCCGTGGTCTGGATGGCGTTGAGTGAGCTTAGCTCACTCAAAGCCATAAGCGGGATGGCGTTGAGTGCGTTGAGTGCACTCAACGCCATAAGTTGAATGGCGTTGAGTGCACTGACTGCACTCAACGCCATCTGGTGTCAGCAGATTGGCGTTGAGTGAGCTGAGCTCACTCAACGCCGTAGACTGGATGGCGTTGAGTGAGCTTAGCTCACTCAACGCCGTAATCTGTCAGGCGGGATGGCGTTGAGTGCATTGAGTGCACTCAATGCCATAAGTTGAACGGCGTTGAGTGCACTGACCGCACTCAACTCCATTTGGTGTAGTCTGGATGGCGTTGAGTGAGCAGAGCTCACTCAATGCCATAATCTAAATGGCATTGAGTGAGCTCAGCTCACTCAACGCCATCATTTAAAAGGCCGTAATCTGGATGGCGTTGAGTGAGCTGAGCTCACTCAACGCCATAATCCGGATGGCGTTGAGTGAGAATAGCTCACTCCTTGCCGTATCTGGGATGGCGTTGAGTGAACAGAGCTCACTCAATGCCGTAGCTTGGATGGAGTTGAGTGAGCTGAGCTCACTCAACGCTGTAGCTTGGATGGTGTTGAGTGAGCGTGAGCTGAGCTCACTCAATGCCATTGTACTTAGAATTTTCTGGCATTTTCCTGGAAAATTGGTTATGGATGGGTACTGGTTCAGCTGAACCGGGCCGGTCTAGTAGTGGGCCGTTTCCTTTTACTAAGACCCAATTAAGTCTTATTTTAAAGAAGGTTGACCGGTCAAGTGAAGCTGTGCCACGTGGACTATTGGTTTTGGCAAAAGGAACAGTTACGACCATGGCCGAGAGCTAGGCTTCATGGCCATTAATGGAATTTGATGTCATGGCCTCCCCCCTTCCCTTTCACGGCTGGATTCAACTCCTATCAGGGAGAGGAGGAGTTTCCAGCCGTTAGCTTGCTGTCACAGATCCATTTCAGCCCCCCACCATCATGGCCGAGCCAAGCTATAATGGGCCATTAATGGCCACCAGCTTTTGGCCGTTCCCCCTCCCTGGCCAAGCCTTTTAACACCCTCAGAGGCCCAAGCGGAAGTTTTCCCAGCCTTTACCTGAAGTTTTCGAGCCTCCCATTGTGCTGTTGAAGAATTCCGGCGACGCCACCACCGCGCAAATGGCATCACGACGATGGGCTCGACTCCAAACCACGAACAAGGTCCTCCTTTACCTCTTCTTCTATGGATAGATCTTATAAATCATTAGGAGAGATATCGGGCTCAAAAGAGCTGGATCGGGTGAGCGTTTTCATGGGTTTTCCAAAATTTTATGGTGGCGGGTTCGCCGGTAACCGCCTCTGTGGTGGCCGTGCCGCCGCCCGACGGTAGCCCTCACCTCCACAGAGGTGGTGGTGGTTGTGGTCGGCCAGGGAGATGGCTGGGTGGCCGGGAAATAGCTTTAGAAAAGCTACAGGAATAGTTGTTTTTCTGGTTCTGTTCGGGTTCGGGTAAAGAAGAAGATGAACAGTAGTATTTTATCATATTATATATTATATAATTAGGAATTAATTCCCTTAACTGTGCACTAGGTTTAAACTCAAAATTATAGCCCGTAGGGGCTTAAACATAAAAAGTGGTTAACATAGAAAATGTAGACCTTGAAGTCTAGTTGAATTCAAAATTTATCTCACTCAATTTGGAGTCTTGGTTAGACCACAAAACACATTTTGGTGAGGTCTATCCATAGGGTTGTCCTGAGATTGATTTGGATTCCCACATCAATCCAGATATCCAAATGACCTTAAATTTGGAGTATGGGCTACTATTAGCCATACCTAGGACCTATCCAAAAATCAGAATTTTTGGAGATTTTTTTTCTATAGTTTTTGTAAAAATTTAATAATTCATGTATAATTTAATTCAGTGTCCTAAACACCTCAAAATCCTCCCAAATTTGGGTGGGAGGTCTTAGGGGGAATGTTAGAACTCTGGTAAAAATTCCACCTCATTTGGAAGTGTTTTGATTTAGTTTTAACTCGACCCTAGGTTGGCCCTTATAGGGTTAATTGGGTCAATTCATTCCTTTTGGGATTTAAGTGGTCAAACAACCTCAACAGAGGCTGATATTTTGTCCACTTACTGTTTGGGGCATGACACACCCTCCAATGTAGTTTGGGGTGGTTTGGGATAGGGTAGCCCTAGAACCCTAGGGTAAGTCCCTTAATGGGATTTTTAGGGTTGTGAAGGTCATGGGGTCAAATGACCTTGGACTTACTTGAAATTTGGTGGAGAGGACCATGGGGCCATTATAGTTCTCTGGACAAAGTCTTAGGGGCTTTGGAGACAGTTAGGCCACCTAAAACCCTAACCCTAGTTTAGGTCACCAACCTTAATTTGAACTATTATGCTATCAACTGAACTATAAATCAAATACAATTTGGGCAGGATGATTTTCTGGTCTAAATGACCATGATATAATTTTGTTGGGAATTTTGGGTTAATTTGTACTGTACTTCATTCACAACTCTTATTGTGCCCTAGATATTTATTCTGAAGATTCTTGAATTTCTGTTCACTGGAAAGTTATGAAATCTTGAATTAGGGCATCTTATAGCATGTTAAACCTTCTGTATTTTTCCTGGGAGTGAAGCTAGCGGCCCGAACAGGGGGAACTAAAGGTCTGTGCGCATAGAGTCATGTGCGTGAGTTGCACTTGCATGAATCATGGCATAGCATATCACTACACTCATATTTGCATACAACCGATACCCCAACGTATAAATCAGTATGGGACTTTTTATACGATGGGAGCCTTACGGAAGACCCCTTAACTTATAAGTTTGTATGAGCATTCATATAAGTTAAGGTTACTTACTTATTTACTTATTGTTCTCTATTTGTCTTCTTATATATTTGCCACGTACTACATGTCTACTTTATTACTTACTACCGTAGAATTACTAGATGTACTTTATTCTAGATAGTTGTTTATACACCACGATCGTTGTTAGATTAGCTCCTTTGTCATCTGCTTGATTACTCTCCACCTTTGTAGCTTTCCTTTCCTCGTCTCCGCTCGGTGCTTAGGAGCCGCGGGGGGAGGGGTAGGGGATGATAGGGCTTAGTCTTTATGACTAATGGTTTTCGAACCACAACATTACAGGAGCTCCGGATGGGAGACAGGGACCAGCAGTCCAGGGACCAGCACCAGCGGAGTACGGTGCGCATGGAGGTTGGTCAGTCTAGCAATGGTGCACCTGTGAACAGCTCCGTGAGTGATTAGTATTTTTATAGCTTTCGTGATGAGTGATTTGTAGTAAGGACTCTGATGTACTGGGCTCGAGCCCGTTTATCTATATTTCATCTGAACAGTATCTTTGCAGTACTTATACTTCTATTTTCTGTTATTATCTATTGATGGACTTGTTGTGATTTTTTATTCATACATGTTTCTGTGGACCTGTTTATATTTTATGTATACTTACTTCTCTCTCTTGTGATCGAAAAGGGCCGGCAGAATTGGCATTTTGTAGTGGCGACCTTCCCGTGAGTCGGTGCCACCGCAAAGGAGAAATTCTGGGCTAAGACCCCGGTGTTCGAAAAAAAAAAAGGGGGTCTTACACCCTACAACTCCCATTTTTTGCTCATGTACACAACTCAATGACCAACACTCAGAACCATAGAGCATAGCTGGTCTAATTATAGTTCAGTAAAACTTGCACTTAAGTTTTAATTGTACTTTACGATCGCAAATGAACCCTGATGTGCCTCTCCACTTCAATCAACCACTTGGATTCTATGTGTCACATCTTTATCAATCCCTCAGTCTTTTTGAACTACTGTTCCAAAATATTTAAAACACTAACTGCGGGAAAAATCTTAATCACCCAACTTAATAACGAAGTCATCTATCCTTCTTGTACTGCTAAATTTAAGCTCCATATAATCCGTCTTTGCCCCTCTCAACATAAATCCCTTCTTTTCTAAAGTGTATCATCAAGATTCAAGTCTTTTATTTACACCCTCACGCTTCTCATCAACCAAAACAATATCATCCTCAAAAAATAAACACCAAGGTATTTCTTGTTGGATATGTTTGGTGAGCTCATCAAAGATAAGGGTAAAGAGATAAGTTCTTACAGCTAAACATTGATGTAAGCCAACAATGATAGGGAATTCTTATGTTAATCATCCAGATGTCCTCACTCTTGTCATTGAATTTGTATACATATATTTTATTATGTCAATATATGATATATTTACACCTTTCTTTTCTAACTCTCCACAAAATCTCTCTTGAAACTCTATCATAAGCCTTCTCAAGCTCAATAAACTGCATATGCAAATCCTATTTCCTTTCTCGGTAGTTTTCAATGAGTCTCCTAAAGAGAGGTATAGCTTCCATGGTCGACCTCCCTGACATGAATCTAAATTGATTCTCTGAGATGTCAGTCTCTCGTCTTACTCTTCTTTCTATTACTCGTTCACATAGTTTTATGGTATGACTCATCAATTTAATTCCTCTATAATTAACACAATTTTGTATATCTCTTTGTTCTTATACAAAGATTGTACCAAGATACTTTCTCTCCATTATCCTGACATCCTCTTTTACTTTAGTATATTATTTAAAAAGCATATTACCGACAAATTCTTTCATTCCCTAGACATTTCTATACTTTGAAGGGTATATCATCTGTCTCAATCGCCTTTTCATTTTTCATCTTCTTTAGAGCATCATTTACCTATAATACTTGAATTTACGATAAAATGTTATGTTCCTATACTCCTTTGATTTACTTAACTCTTCCAAGTTCAATTCATTGTCTTTTCTTTCATTATAGAGTTGATAAAAGTATCTTTTCCATAACTCTTTAATATCCACAAAATTCATCAAAACTGTATCTGTCTCATCCTTTATGCATTTTGCTTAGCTGAAATCTCTTATCTTTCTTTCTCTAGCTCGAGCAATTTTATATATGTCATGCTCTCCATATTTGGTATCAAATCGCTTATAAATTCATTATAAGCTTGACTTCTTGCTTTATTTAATGCCACCACAACTTTAATTCAAAAATTATCGCCGCCAACACCATATCATGGATGGGGTAATTCCTCTTATGAGGATTTATTCTGATGAACCACAAGATCGTGAATATACGAAAGAGAAGGTGGATGGAGTTCCTTAGGGAGTACACCTTTGAGCTTCATTATACTCCCGAGAAGGGAAATGTAGTTGCTGATCTATTATGTCATAGGGCTCTAATATAGGCAAACTGGATACAAAATAATGAGAGCATCTTATTTGTGACTTAGAAGCCATGAAAATCTCTTATGTTGATGGGAGAGCCAGCGTGAATGTGTGCGTGAACTGGACGGAGGTGCAATATGACCTTGCAGACAGAATTTGATAGGAAATGGAGCTTGATGAAAGCATGAAGCGCTATATGGCAGAGACTGTGGATGAGTCAAACTCCTAGTTTTATTTTCTAGATGGTATTTTGTGAGAAGACAGTCGTTTGTGAATCCCCAATGTTGGCAAACTATGGGAGGGGTTGATGTACGAGGGACATTTCACGAAGTACACAATCCACCCATGAAGCACAAAGATGTTTAATGACTTGAAGAATTTGTTTTAGTGGCCAGGTTTGACGAAAGACCTAGCCCTCTATATGGAGAAGTGTCACACTTGCAAACTTGTGAGGCAGAATGTCAGAAGCCTAGAGTATTTCTGAAGTCGTTACCGATTCATGAATGGAAGTTCGACGATATTTCTATGGATTTTGTACCTAGTTTGCCAAGATCACAATACGAGTACTATGTCATTTGGGTGATCGTAGACCGATTGACAAAGGCATCACATTTTATTCCAATATGGAGGGATGATTTAATGAAAAAATTGGCCAAACTTTATGTTGATTGAAAGTATCTAGTGTCAACTAAGTCCACCTATGGGGGGGAATAGGTGTCGTCCTGTCTTTTGCAGAATTTAAATTACTTGCACAAATAAAAAAACACAGCACAGAAAAGCACACAAGCAATTATAGTGGTTCCCCGATTTGGGTACGTCCACTCTCCCCCTTCGACCTATCTCCAACCAAGAGACAACTCGGTCACTTCACAAACTGGATTGAAATCCAATCCTCACACTATGGAAGGAACCCTTCCAACCAAAGGAGTCACTACTCCTCCACCACGGGTTGCAGCCAACTCTTACAACTAGGAATAAAAATTCCTTTACAACAAAACAAAAATTGAATGTACAAGAAATACAAACAACGCTTATGGAGAATCTGATGTCCCTCTTTGTTCGTTGAAGCTTTCTTGAAAGTGACGAAGAGTGCATGACTTGAGTACTCTCTTGGAGAGGATCTTGTCAAGATCGGCGGCGGCAAGTGATTGCGGCGGCGATGCTTTGTAGATCCAAACTTCTTGACGAAGCAAGCAAGGTCTACCAACGATCTCAATCGGATCAGTTGTCTCAATTGATTCGGAATGAAGAACTTACCTCGTTCAACAAATCGAGAGATAAGAGATCTCGAGAGAGAAGCATGAGATGCTAGGCTTGCCTCGGTACTATCGTCGGAAGATCAAAGAATCTCTGAGATCAGCGGAGGCGACTAGCTTGCGAGCGGCGACGGCGATCGGTGAAGTTCCGCGATCTGCTAAGGCACGCTCGGCCTCGGTTTGATTTTTCGTTGTTTGATTCCTCGGTATGTTCAAATATGCGAGTATATATACTGGAAGCCAACCCTAAGTGACCGTTGTGGGGCCCACAAGGAGAAGCCCTAGTTCCGGTCAAAACTACGCATAACGAACTTGGTTCGGTCCAGCGAACGGGAATTTTGCCTAAGGCAAATTCGGCGAGAATCGCTGGTGATTCCCGTCGAAGTCAGCGGGAATCACTCACGATTCCCATCGAATTTGCCTTGGAAGAATTCCAGTTGGAAATCTGGTCATCCAAAGGGAATCGGCGGGAATGCAAGGTGATTCTCGTCGAATCGGCAAGAATCACTTGGTGATTCCCGTCGATTCTGCCTTAGTAGAATTATTTTAGGAAAACAGTCATCCGGATGAAGTCGGAGGGAATCACTGACTGATTCTCGACGATTCGGTGAGATTCACTAATGATTCCCGTCGAATCGGCGAGAATCACACAGTGATTCCCGTCAATTTTGACTTGACGATTTTTCTCTTCCTTCCTATGAACTTGGTCTTTGACCTATCTTTGCTCCTTCTTCTGCTCATGATCTGCCATAATCCTGTACTTGAAAATAAGTATACTCCAATAGAGAGAGCACACGTGAGTCAACACACTGATCTGCTCAATGAGGGATTATGTTGCGCAGACCCGTGTATATTGACCCACTGCACCCTAACATTGGTGTGTACTTAGCATGGAATAGCTGCAAGCACAACTTAATAGAAGATTGTCAAATACATTGTGAATCCATCTTAGCTTGACAGGAGGCTTCTTCAAATCCAGGTAATTATGGTTACAATACCCAGCAATCTTCCCCTATTCGAAGAAGCCAAAATCCTACTAGCTAAGATGAATTACACAAACCAGAAAGATATACATAACAAATGTGTGAGACAAGAATTCAGAATAATAAAATTTCACGCATTCATAATATCAAATGAATCTGCATGTGATCATATATATATATATCCAAAGGTTGTTCATTTAAATACAAGAAAAGATATACACGCATATAGAGAATAAAAACAGATCTAGATTCCAAGTCTATCCCTCCTTTGCCTGAGCATTTCTTAGTTGTTCAGCCATGTACTTCTTGCTTTGCCTTTCAAAGAATTCCTTCGGCTTCGGGTAATACTGGGGGGAGGAGCTTTATGTTCCACAGTGTTAGTCCTGAAGAATATGTTTCTTTTTTCCTCATACTCTTTGTGCATCTCGCACTCATACTGACTATATACTTCATTTCTATTGAGCTCTCCCCACTATTGTAGCATGAATGTGTCCAGTATGATGCTCCTAGACGTGGGACTCCATCGTTCATTCTTAACTTCACTTTCCTTCAATCTCGATTTCCTCTCAGCTAGAGTTTCTTTGGAAGTTCCTTCTTGAAGTTTTCTTTTCCCTTTTGCAATTTCCTCTTGATCAAACATAGCCCTGTTAGCAGCTTTGGCAGTGGACCTAGCAGCCTTTCTGGCATCAACTTCACTCAAGGGAACCTCCTCAGTAGCAGCAGTAGCAACCTCATCAGTAGGAGCAACCAAAATTTGTATACCAGATGCTTGCTGAACTAGCCAGTGACAGCTTTCAAAAACATACTCATTTGACTGCTTGAAGTTGCCGACTATGATTTTTTGTAATCCTGCCATCTTAGCTGTATATTTCTCCTCCCCCTTTTTTGCTTCTTGAGCAATTGAGTTTACATAAGAATACAGTCACTCATCTATATGCTTGACATTCCGAGCAAAATCGTCCAGCAGGGATTTCTGAATTGCGTTGAGTGTGACCATGTTGGCATCGAACAATTTGATGTTGTTGGCAACAACATGTGCATTTTGATTCACCACTGCCAGATCAGTTGTGTTTTTCTATAGCCCTTGCATCAAAAGATTGACGGCAGTGCCGACCTCAGCATACTTAGCATCCAATCTTTGTTCCATCATATCCAGCTTATGATTTATCTCCATAACATTCTTGAGCATCAGATCCTCGGATTGCTTAATTCGTTTAAGTACCTTGTTGTGAGATCGTTCAAAGGAGGCCTTCAGTTCATCCACTATACCTTGAATGATATTGACCATGTGATTTGCCAGGCTAGGTCCTAATGGATGATCCTAATGCATGGCCTAGTCGTGCTCAGGGGGATAGGACTCTGTGAGTCAGGATTCTCTTCTTCAGGTACACTTGGAGAGCTTGATAGATTCACGGTCTCTTGAGGGGGGATTGGGGCAGCCTCTGTCGTTTTTCCATATATACTCATCATTCCCTGCTGGGAGGTCTCCCCCTCAATTGTTGCACCAGATACATCAGGAACTGCTATCTGAACCTGTTCCTCAGAGGGGAGGTCAACATCAATTTCCCTCATGTCCATCTCATTTCCAGCTTGCTCATTGTTCATATCATCAGCAGCCGCATTCACCATATCATCCTCATCAGTAACATCATCCTCCATGTCGTCCTCCACTTCCTCCTCATCAGCCTGATCGATAGTGAGGGTATCCACTGCATCCTTCGTGATCAGGGTAATATTAGTAACGATGTCTGCTTGATCTGAAACTGAGACATCCATCCTGAGGGCATTAGAAGGAATGGGTAAAGACTCCCCCTCAGTTCCTGCATGCAGCAGATCAGGAACTTCACTGGGCTCATCCAAAGGATTTCTGAACTCCGGAGCTCTGTCTTCTTCATCACCATGTGCTTTAGCTGTACCTCCTTGGCCAATTGTCCTCTCCCACCTATTAAAAATGCTGGAGTCCATCTTCTTTAGGTAGTGAAGAGGAACTCCCTTAGTCATATCAAATCTGTCTCCGTCCATCTGAATCAGGTATAAACTGATGATCCTCCAAAATTTAGGAGTTCGTAGGGTATCTTTAATCTTCTTAAATAACATGACCCCACAGTTGAATTTCTTTCTGCACACCACAGCTATCAGGATCTTAAATATATCCCCAGAAATATGATCATAGGAGCCAGGTTTGTAGATCAGAACCTTCCCTATGATGTCAGAGAGGAGCATTCCTTCCTCGTTCATGTCCTTTCGTTTGATGGACTTGGTCCCTCGAGTTAATCCACAGAATAGTAGTGTCCTTGCACGATCATTTTCATCCAAGTAGTCCTCTTGTACAGAGCTGGAGAGCTGCAGATGATGTGATAGTTTTGCAGCAGTCACCTTGATCCTTAGTCCAGCTATCTTACTCTTTATTAAGGTGTCTTCGTGACGTAGCTTGGTGATTGCGTAGAACTCAAGAACTTCCTTATCTAGTACCTTGCATGGGTGCTCGAGAATAAAGGAGAGCTCGGCTTGCTCAAGCATCAAGATGATGTTCCTGAATTCATCAGAAGCATGGGCAAAGCCTGTCCTAACCAACTCACTCCCAGTGAGGAGCCCCGACCGTGGTTCGAGGAGCCATTATAAACCTAAACAAGTAACATCCAAGGAACTCAACTCTATCTAAATCTATAGATAGTAGGAACTGAACTAGTAGGAAATAGACAAGTTACAACCTAGCTAATGACACAAGGAGGAACGGTCGTTACCTTATACTCGGAGGGGGAAGCAAAGTGATTCTCGTAAGGCGGTGAGCGGAGAGAAGACCTAGTCCAGTGAGAGGAGTGAAGCCCTAGTCCATGGAGCGGCTTGCGTCAGGATGGAATGCTGGCGGTGGATCGTCGAGACACGAGCGTCGAGTAGATGCTGGAGACAGGAACACCGAGCTGACGGGGAGAGGATGGCGGGCGGACAACACTCGACGGGAGCGATGGGAGCGACGGAAGTTGACGAGGGGCAAACACGATTTTGCAAGTTCCGCGGGGAAGTTGTTTTTGTAGAGTCGACGGGAATGTGAAGGGTCGGGAGGAGTTCCGCTATTTATTTCCGAATTTTGTCGTTGTTTCCGATATTTTCGCTGGTTGTGGAGGTTTATACATTCCTAATTCCTTGCACTTATTTCTTATTAAGTACTTCATATTTTATCTAATAGATAGACTTATTATAAGATATCTTTATAATTATGATAGGTACAAATATGAAATCGAGGTACTCATTCTATGATAAATTTGAAATTTCCCTCTATTTTTGTTCCTTTAGTGGGCCTAGTCTTTCAGGCAATTGCAATGGCTTCTTTATCACTTTATGTCCAAAGAAATAAGATTGTCTAAATATGATGGGAAAAAATCTCGTCACAACAAAGTTTGCAATGGATTCTCCTTCCGCCCGATTATTCTAACCGACGGGAATCCTGTTTATTTCATCTAGATTTCCTTTTTCCTCTAAACAAAGGATATCAAGTTTTCATGTTATGATAGCTAAGTTGAGTTCAAGGAAGGTTAACATTAGAAATAAACCCTGGCTTATCCTTGTTGGATTCAAAATATAATTTGTAGTTTCAAGTATTGATACAAGTCCCTTGAGAGTCATAGGACCATTTGACACCACCTTTCTCACCATATCAAAATTTTGACAGTTTATCAGTTTCCACAATATGGATCCTACGGATATTAGCTTCCGTGTCCTTCTATCACATGTGTGTATATATATATTTATATCTTGAAATGGAATCTACACATGTGTTTGGATATATATATACATCTATGTAATGTGATTCAATTTTCGAAACTGAATGCGCGTACCTGGGATCATTAGGTTGATCATTCAGATCCACTAATTGAAGTACACTGGGTATCAAGATCAAGTAGGACACGGTAGTTAGCATTATCTCTGGTCTCATATACTTGTTCCATGGCAAGCCTGGAACATCTCTTATCTAGGTCCCATCAGGTTCATGGATGCCTAGACTATCCTGCAAAAAAGAATTACCTTACCTTAGGAACCCAATAGGTATTGGGTCCTATGTTCTTGTCAGCATAAAACATAATACGCCTTCCTACAGGATTTTTCTCAGGAAGGCTATCTCTTGCCAAAGGGTGTGGACATACCCTTGCCCTTGGCACAGATGGATTGTTCCAACAATCTATGGCAAAGTGTCCCACTTTGCCACAACACCAACACTCATGAATATTATATCTCCTCTTCTGACTAGGTCTATTGACGGAGTTAGTCATGACCCTAGGTCAAAAGGAGGCAAAGCTGGAACTGCTCTTAGATTTACCCTTTCCACCGAGACACGAGGGAGGGTGGATGGAGAACATGTGGTGAGTGTCATGAGGCCTGGGAGGTGGTGCCTTCTTTTTAGTCAGCACACATCTGGGGGCCCCATAGATCCTTTCTACATGTTTGCCAACCCCCTTTCCCTGTGTCCTAGGGTGGTGAGAGGTACTGTGAGAGCTGGTTCCGACAATCTCATGAAGTGTTGAGGCTGAGGCAGTGAATACAAAAGGTTCATGATGGGCCAAATGTATTTTCTCATGGGTAGCCATAACAGCACTTGCACTATGGGTATTTCCACATGAGGGCCGATCACTCTTGCAGTGACCATAGTTGTTCTTATGGTCATACCTTAAAGCATAATGTGGGCCCTTCCTACCTGGTGTGGGGGGTATGAATACAGTTTACCCATTTCTCCATGAATTTATGATTCGAGAGATCCACCCGTTTTCTCCCTTTCTCTTAATAGCATCTATCTTGGAAAAATTAGATACTATCCTCTTCTCGGTCTCTAGACGAAACTCTAGATCCGAGATCTTTGAGTCCTTCACCTTGATAGATTCCAATTGGAGATCCATCATGGTCCTCAGCTGAGCAATTTCCTTAGCTTGATCATCAACAAGTGAGTTGCTCTTTTGAAGGGCTCTATGAAGGGAATCAAGAGTTTCAATCCTTTGATTGAAGCTGTCAATCTCCCTTGCATCACTTGATAGACAAACCTCTGAACTTCTCCTGTCTTCAGGAGATTCAAGAGGAAAGGAGTAAGATGAGGAGGATACCTAATCCTGATTGTGCTGATCAGGGTTAGCGTTAAGGTCTGCAGAGACTGATGTTCAGCTTCATCACAGCTGCATTCCTCAATCTCCTCTTCAGTCTCAGATAGGGACACGGGAGCCCTGATATTGAGAGGTTGGTCTTTAATTTCATCTTCAGAGACTAGGACCCCCACATATGCTTCATCATCTTGCAGGCATTCGGTCTCGGTAGTCTTCTTTCCCTCCATGAGGTCAGAGATTGTTCCCCGCATGGACTTTGCAGTCTTGCACTTATCCAATCTTGTAAGAGAAGAGCCTGACCAAATATCAGAGATGATTTGTCGTACCAGCTTGTCCAAGTTGAATAGTGAGAGCTAAGTTTCTGACATCTCTGCGGTACTCTTAGGGATTTGGAGATCTTCTCCAGAGTCAGAAGCCTTCATGGGAATGAAGGGACCCTCTTCCACAATGAATAAATCACGGGGGTCAATGGCTTCCAGATGAAACTGAACCCTCATTTTCCAGATGGGATAATATTCTTTTGTGCAGGCAGGGAGTATCAGGGGAGAAACATCAGAGTATAACTCCACGCTTGAGTCTTATTTTCTTTTTGACACTAGATGCGGGATCTTACTCAAGGTGTTAACCTTACTATTGAGCAACCTCCCTCTGATACCACTTGAAAGTATCTAGTGTCGACTAAGTCCATCTATGGGGGGAAATAGGTGTCGTGCAGTCTTTTGCGGAATTTAAATTACCTACACTAATAAACAAACACGACACAGAAAAGCACACAAGCATTTATAGTGGTTCCCCGATTTGGGTACGTCCACTCTCCCCCATTGACCTATCTCCCAACAAGGGATGACTCAGTCACTTCACAAACCAGATTGAAATCCAATCCTCACACTACGGAAGGAACCCTTCAAACCAAAGGAGTCACTACTCCTCCACCACGGGTTGCACCCATCCCTTACAACTAGGAATAAAAATTCCTTTATAACAAAACAAAAATTGAATGTACAAGAAATACAAACAACGCTTATGGAGAATCCGATGTCCCTCTTCGTTCGTTGAAGCTTTCTTGAAAGAGACGAAGAGTCCACGACCTGAGTACTCTCTTGGAGAGGATCTTGTCAAGATCGGCGGCGGCAAGTGATTGCGGCGGCGATGCTTTGTAGATCCAAACTTCTTGACGAAGCAAGCAAGGTCTACCAATGATCTCAATCGGATCAGTCATCTCAATCGATTCGGAATGAAGAACTAACCTCGTTCAACAAATCGAGAGATAAGAGATCTCGAGAGAGAAGCGTGAGATGCTAGGCTTGCTTGCTCGGTATTATCGTCGAAAGATCAAAGAATCTCTGAGATCAGCGACGGCGACTAGCTTGCGAGCAGCGACGGCGACGGCGATCGGTGAAGTTCTGCGATCTACTAGGGAATGCTCGGCCTCAGTTTGATTTTTCGTTTTTCGATTCCCTGGTATGTTCAAATACGCGAGTATATATACTGGAAGCCAACCCTAAGAGACCATTGTTGGGCCCACAAGGAGAAGCCATAGTCCCAGTCAAAATGGCGCATAGCGAACTTAGTTCGGTCCAGCGCGAATGGGAATTTTTGCCTAAGGCAAAATCGGCGAGAATCGCTAGTGATTCCCGTCGAAGTCGGAGGGAATCACTCACGATTCCCGTCAAATTTGCCTTGGTAGAATTTCATTGGAAATATGGTCATCCCGGAGCGGGGGAATCGGCTGGAATGCAAGGTGATTATTCTCTGTCATGATCGGCGAGAATCCTTGGTGATTCCCGTCGATTCTACCTTAGTTGAATTCTTTTAGGAAAACAGTCAACCGGATGAAGTCGGCGGGAAACACTGACTGATTCTCGACGA